>JBBPBO010001986.1:27632574-27767478 GCA_037974295.1 Cicer cuneatum | reverse complement strand
ATCCAACATATCAATAAAAATTTAATACACTAATAATTTAAATTGCATCTGCTTTCTTACTAATTTAACACTTTATTCTTATTTATTGAATTTATATACTATCATTCACTAAAAACATTGTTATTGTACTAAAAATATACTAAAAATATACAATGAACTAAAAACATTTATATATATTGAATTTAATCAAAACAGAATATTCATTAAATATAAAGAATAGAAAAATAATGAAACACTAAACTAAAGATAAAATGAAAATAAATTTATATTAAATTTATATACTATACATCACTAAACTATTGTTTTTGTACTAAAAATAATGCACAATCTTGCTTCAAAACATAGACATCATTATCACAATTTTTTAAATTGATTGAAATATGTTTAATTTTAAATTTAGATTTTGATTCCTATTGACATTTGTAAATATAAATGAAATATTAAATCAAATATGAATGACGTTTTTTAATTTATCACAGCAATGCATACCACCATAATATGCATTTTAAAGAAAAATAATAATTTCAGGAGATCATATTAGGTAATCATATTTTCAGAGAGTGTAAATAATTAATTAAGTTCACTTATCTCATATTGAGAATTGTCACATTATAAATCTCTTTTGTTAGTTTCAAAATTTTCATATTATTTATTATTTTTATACTTATACAAAAATATATAGAATTTCACATTATAATATATGGTTTTATTAGTGAATGTTAACTGATGTCTAGCACGAGGTTACTTACATTATATTTACGGTTATAGAAAAGGGCCGATAATTACTCATTCTTTTACTTACATTATATATACACCTGAGGAGTTTTGTACCATGCACCCCCCACCTAAACCTCCGACCACCCATTCTTTGTAAAATATCTTAATTGTCCTTTTTATTAATTATAAACCTATCTAAAAAAAATTTCAATCACTTTTTCACCCCCATCAGATTCGAAACTTTGATATTACTCTGATACATTCGAAGATTTATAAGGTTCGAAACTCATAAACAACAACATTCGAAGATTTCATTCATCTGAAACCCAGAAAAGTAAGTATTTTCGAAACTTATTAGATTTCTTGAAACTTTGTAAACTTTCGAAGTAGTAATTTCCAGATTTTAAACCTTCAAAACTTTGGCATTCATCCAAACTTTCGAAGGTTTGTTGACGTTATGAGATTTTCTAGACTTTAAACCTCGAAAGTTAGGTATTCATCCAACCTTTCGAAACTTTGGTATTCATCCAAACTTTCGAAGGTTTGGTGCAGTTATGAGTTTTTCCAGATTTTGAACTTCGAAAGTTTGGCATTCAACCAAACTTTTGAAAACTTGAAACATTGGCATTCATCGAAACTTTCAAAGTTTGTTGAAGTTATGAGATTTTCCAGAATTTAAACCTCGAAAGTTTGGCATTCATCCAAACATTCGAAGGTTTGTTGAAGTTCTGACTATTTCCAGATTTTAAACCTCGAAAATTTGGTATTTATCCAAACTTTCGAAACTTCGAAACTTTGGTATTCATCCAAACTTTCGAAGGTTTGGTGCAGAGTTTTCCAGATTTTCCAGATTTTTTGAAAAATTTGAGTTTTTCCAGATTTTTTCAATTATTGATATATTGATATAACATTAACTAAATTTTGCAGTGCGTAGAACTAGAGGTGTGTTTGGACAAATTATTTGCACTATTGCCAGAGGTGTTATGAGAGGCGATGGCGGCGACAGAGCGGATAGAATTCCGCCTACAACATCACACATACGATGGAATAAAGCCAACCGCCGTAGTAGACGTGAGGATGTTCAGCAGGATGTCCCTGAGCCTGAGGATGTTCAGGAAGATGAGCATGCACAAATGAAGTATGAGCCTGCACATATGGAGTATGAGCGTGCACATATGGACTCAGACTCAGCTGAACATGAGGTTGGTGCTGATAAGGCTGGTGATGATGAGGCTGACCAGAATATGAAAGAGCAGGATCAACAGTATGAACACTACGTGGCTCGTAAGATATGGGAAGGAGAGGTAAATTTTAATTAATAAATTAATTTTTTAACTAAGTATAATTATTTTTTATACTCGGTACATTATTTCATTAATTAAGAATAAATATTTATTGATAAGTTATTTATTTAATTACTTGTAGGATTGTGGCTCGTTAAAGGTGATTACCCATGGTTTAAAGCTGAAAAGGTTTGCGGAAGTTCCTATACCAAAAGCTGTACAACATTGAATTCCAGAATCTGGGCCGTTACATTTGTCTTCCGCTTACTTGACGATGGCTGATGCTAGTCTAATATCCGCCTTTGTGGAAAGGTAACATAGAGAGACCAGCTCGTTTCATTTGCCATTCGGAGAGATGACCATCACGTTAGACGACGTCGCCACCCTCCTTCACATCAAACCACACGATAATTTTTTTGATGCACCAGTTAACATGAATACTAATAATGCTATGATGAATGCACATGAGTTACTAGGAGCGACTTGGGAGGAAGCTGCTGCTGATGTAACACCCCAATTTTTATAATAAACTTTTTTATTAAAGAAATAAGATTTTAAATAATTAATTTGATATTAATATTATTTTAGAATATATGTTGATAGATTTTGTGATTAATTTCCGTTATATGGATGTTTTCTATGACGTGTTAGTTTGATATATATTATATTATATTAAATGAGTGATATAAATAATAAATATTTTATTTTATTATTTTATTATTTTATATGTTTTTCTAAAAGTAATTGTATTCTAGTGTAATATTTTAAAGAATAAGATTTCATGTGATTTTACGTGTATATACGCGTACCCAACTAATGTTATTATTATTTTTATTTTTGTGCGTTTGACTGATGTTAAGTATCCATGTAGTTATATTTTAATTATTTAGAACTATTTTCTATTTTTAGTTATTTATTTTATAAATAAATATCTTGGGATAGTAGTGATATTATGTTTGATTTACTTTATTTTTATACACTTGTTATGACATTGTGATTTTATATATATTTATTATGATCTAGTAATTAATATAAAATGTAGATGTTATATTTATTTATTTTATAATTTCGACTATTCACTAATGATGGTAATATTTTAATTTGAGTATTTGGAAAAATAAGTATTATTATAGTGCTTATTTGGAATATGATAATTTTGGTTATTAATGTATTTTAAAAGATTAATTATTTTATAAAATGTTAATTTTGGAATATTAGTAATGTTTTATTAATGAAATTGTGTTTTAAAAATAAATAAATAAAGAGACTAATGGGCTTGGCCATGTGTATAAATGATTGAATTCACTAATAGTATTAATGAAATAGAATAAAAGAATAAGAAAGGGAGTTCTGCATCAGCCGCCGTAAAAGCAAGAGGATGATACTAACAACAAGCCTATCGTTTGGCACCGGTGGTCGATAACTGTTCTAGAACCGTTTGACAAATTGGGATGGTTAAAACTTTCTCTGTTTTCGTCCAAATTTCAGTAGGTTGTTTCACTCATTTAGTTAGTCAATTAAACTTACTTTCCCAGATTTTTAACCATCCCAATTTGTCTCTAAAATACCCGACTTCTCCGTTTACGGAATTCGTTATTTTGCACCGTTCTTCTTCACCGTAAGTCTGATTTGACTGAAACTAACGCCAAAATGATCGTGTGAAAAGTGGCTATATTATCCACTGATTGATTTTCTGATTTATGGTAAGCTTTCTTGACCGAATTTCGAAATTATTTTTTAGAGTGTCTTTTCATAATTTATTTTTGACGTCTACCTATAAATTGTCGAGTTAGATCGATTGAAGGACAAAGAGTTGGAGGACAGAGGCTGTTTGCTCGTGGAATTGTATTCCTGTGTGAAAGCGTCGAAATAAGGTAAGGGATGAGAGAGCGTTTGAATTTATGAGTATAATATATTTTGAGATGAACGGGAAAACCGTATTTCCCAATGATTCATCCGGGGCTTGCTCATACAGCAGTAACCCTTTGAGTGATAAATTGATTAATGTGAAAATATGGAAATTGTGAGATTAAAATTTGGAATAGAAATATTTATGAGGTGTTAATTGACTTAATTTCGTTAAATGTGTGTTATTTGATATTATCGTGATATTTGATTTATTTTCGTTAAATGTGTGATATTTGATATTACTGTGATATTGGATGTCGAATGAATTTTATGTATGTTTGATTAGATGAGTTTTGTGATGTGATAATAAAATATGGATGCATTGTGATGAGTTTATGTGATGATGATGATGTATGATTAATAATTGTGATGTTATATTTGTGATGAGGATATTGAAGTAACCCCATAATTGATGAAATGGTGATGATTCCAATTTGTGTTTGAGACTATGGTCTTAATGGAGTATCATAGGTCAACGAGGGGAGAAAATAAATATTGAGAATTTTTGAAGTGAAGATTATTTTGTCACCATATAGGTAGGGCCTGACAAGCCTAGTGATTCCGGGGAAGTACAATTGAATGAGCCTGATCGTGTCGGTCTGCTGTTGAGCCTTAGGGCAAGATTGTTAGACCTTGGAGGTATTCGGGTGGGGAATTCCTAGGTGACTTAGAGGTAGCACTCCAAATGTCGGGAGCTACCATGCAACACACGTTTACCTCGACTGTCGCGTATATGTGTCTCGGGTTGAGTTGAGCGGATCTATGAGGACAGGACCAATTTGAATTGTCCGCCCACCGGGATGGTGGCATAGTTTCAAGTCTCCTAACCAAGTACTTCAGAGTTAGAATGGTACCACATTGTGAAGTAGAGTCTAAGCTCATGCATAGCATTGCATCTTCTTGTGATTGTTTTGTTGTGATTAATATGTACCGTGTGCGATAATAACTTCTTTTAGATAATTTGATGTTATAGTGAAATATATTGGTTTCTCGTTAGTGATTTTGACTTTATAATGTGATGTTTCTTTTCTTGAAGAATGTTTGTATAATGATACGGTTTATTATGATTGATTGCGTGTTCTTCTTACTTATATTATACTATAAACATGATTTCAAAACTCACCTCCTTCGTTGTTTGTGTTCGTCTGGCTTGGCCCTACGTTTGCGAAATCGCAGTTATTATAGGTTAATGAGTCTTGATGTTCAAATTTGGGAGAAACTCCGCTCTGATAGGTGATACCGGGAATTAAGGGTTGTAATTTATATTTCACTTTCACTTGTTTAATTAGAAAAGACCTTTTGTATGAAAACCTTATAAGTACTAGTAAGTTTTTGGAATTAAATCAAGAAATTATAGTTAAGTCAAGTTCATTGAGATTGCATTGTTTTAATTAAGGAATAAAGTTAAATTTTTACGTGTGTATTTAAAGGAACGTGATATCATAAATTAGTTATAAAAATTCTTATTTTCTTGAAAACAAATTTTCTTTATCCGCTGCGAATTAAATAAAAAAAATCTAGTATAAATTATTTTACATGTTGTTTTGGGGTTTAGGGTGTCACATTAGTGGTATCAGAGCAGGTTTGTCCAATCAGGCCGAGTGGGTCGAGTGTCGGTTCAGTGTTAGTCAAATGTCTATCGTGTCAGTTGTGTTGTCTTGCCTATTAGTTATTTTGTCTATCATGTTTTGTTTTTTCTGTTATATTATTATGTTCTGTGCTATATGCGTTTGTATCATTGTACATATTTTTGAAGTTACTAATTAACTATTTACTATGTTCTTACTCCGATTGCGTTGTGGATTCTAAGTTATTACCTAAGTGGTTAAATATACTAGGAAATTCTTTGTTAAAATTTGAGTTAATTTGAATTGTTGACGTGATTAAGTTAATTACCTTTTGATTGGACTTGTGTTTCTATCTTTGATTATTTGCTCTTTTGTTATTGTGGATAGTTAGAAATAAATTTTTATGTTTTTGATTGACTAGCTATATATATTTGAAATTATTAACTTAATCGAGGTAATACTAATCATCGATTGATAGATCTTGTCTTTGGGATGGTAACATGATTATTAAAGTTTTTATCTTGCTAATGAAATAAATTTAGAACGTTGGTAACAGTTTTGAAACATTAGGAAATTCATATTATTAATAATAATAATCCTTGAATATTAGAGAATGGTAAAACTTAGAATTTTAAAAAAAAAAAAACATTTTGAAGAAGTTAAGTTGACTTATTTTGTAAAATGAAAATAACTTTTGTTTGAATTACTCTTTATTATTTTAAAGAAATTAAATTGAGTTGAATTTTTGTTGATTTATAAAATAACAATAATTATATACTATTGATTTTATTTAATGTTTAAAATAGCTGAAAATTTACACCATATTTTACTATGCGTCGTTTTTAAGAAAATCAAAAAGATTTGTTGTTTTATTCGTTTAGAGGGGCTTGGTGTGAATATTGAATCGTGAGCATGTTGGGATATTTGTTTGAAATGATTGATTTACTGATTATGATATTCTGAACTCATTAGAGTTTAACTTGATGTTAGAGTTTTAGATTTTAAAGACTCATTAGTGATTTATAATGGTACTAATAAAGAAAAACCAAACTTGTGATTGTTTTCATTACTATTGTTATTGGCTTTATGATAATGTTGTAGATGTTATTGTCAATAAAAAAAATCTTGTCTTGAAAAATATTTATAAAATTTTAACATTCAGTTTTTATATTGGCACAAAACTTGATTTTATCAAAAGTTAAAATCACTTAAAAATGTTGATGGCAGTGGATTTTAAAAGTGTGAATTATAATTTTAAATTACTTAAAACTATTGATGATTGTATCTAGATGATTAAAGTTTTGATATTGCTTTTGAAATTAAATTAAGACGTCGTCATGATTTTGAAATAGTAGAAAATTCATATTATTAGCAATAATAATTCTTGAATATTCAAGGTTGGTTGATTTTTTTTAGTTAGACATTTAGAAGAAAAAAAATTGTAAACGAGTTAACTTTGATTTTTTTAATGAAAAATAAATAATATTTAATGTTTTAATTGTTGTTGATTTGTTTGAAAGAATTAAATTGTATCGGAGTTGTCTTGGTTCATAAAAATTGAAAAGAAAATATCACGATGGTTGTATTTAAGATTTAGAGTAATAAAGGATCTACTCCAAATTTTACTATGTGTGTTTTTAAGAAAATTAAAAACACTTGTTATAGTAATAGTGTTGAGAAAATAAGTAAATAAATTGGAACTATTTTGGAAGTGTTAATTAATTGAAAAATTTCCTATTTATCTATATATAGTTTAAATTTTGTTTCAAAATATAAGTTGAAAATAATAATTTTTATAGTGATTAATTATTTAGAAATGTGTTTTTGTTGATTAAAGTACAAGTGAAATTTTAGAAATCTTATAGATTTTAAAAACACACGTGATTTATTTTATTTTTATTGTATTTAGAAACATGATTTACCTTAGTTGTTTTTATTTAGACGTGATTTATTGAAAAATAATTTAAGGAAAATGTTTGAATTCTCAATGATTTTTTTTGTGCTAAATGATTAGTGATACATTTTAGAACAATTTAATCCAATAAATCAATTAATAGAATTGTCTGTAATCTTTAAAGTGGCTTATACACTACCTGATCCAATTTGGTTGGGTAACGTTTTGTATCTTCTAGTAAATGATTATTTATCTTATCTGCTACTTGGAAAATCTTCATTTTAGTTTGTTGTAACTTTTAAGTAATGATGATTAATTCAAAAGGAAATTTAATCGTGATCAATTTGGAGCAATTAGACTTCTATGAGAATATCTTACATGTTTAGAATCATTATTTGAGTTATGAGATGAACGTAAAATCTTGGTGTCAATTTTTGGATTAGTTATGCGAATGTGTATATGATTATGTAAATATTAAATTGTTTGTGTTTCAAGTGTTCTAGTTGTTGGGAATTAGTGTATAGAGTTAGAGTAATCGAGAGCATCTAAAAGTGAAATAGTTCTATTTTTTTTTTAATTAGATTATTGATTACATATTGATGTAAGTGTTGTTGTTACTACTTGTAAGTTACAAATAAATTATTGTGAATGTGTAATTAAGTGAACTTTTAACTTGAAGTAAGGAGTAGGAGTTGTGGCGCCGCCTTCGCACTCTTGAACCATATTAAAAAAAAATACTTTTAATTACCCATGTTTGAATTTGAATGAATATGGTTATAATTGCTTTAACTAATTGACTCCATGAGTAGGAGGGACTAGCTACCCCGATGACTCATCGTCGATGAAAAAGGCAATGATAACTCATTATTTTGTTAGAAGTGCCTTTTAATTTTATTCTTTAAATAGTTGAAAAACATGTTCATCGTTTATGTCAATTTAATGAATTTAATTATGAAATGTATGTTATTGTGAAATAGTATCTCTATCATTGATTTTTTTCCTTCTCCTTGATTATATATAAAGTATGTTTTTATAGAGTGATTGATTGTAAATCTATTATAATGTTATTAAGTTGTTAGATGTGTTTAATATTTTAAAAATTGCTTTCGTTGTCAGACTTAAGTTAAATCTGTTGAATATTTGGTGATAGGATCTAAACTTTATTTTACGGAGTAAAACTAGTAATATTTTGTTTCAAAAAAAAAATAGTTGAAATTGACAATGTATTTGGAATGTGTTTTATTTAACCCAACAAAATGAACTAAGTTATTATTAACTAACCCTAAATGTTATGTTTTATATGTAAATTATAGCGAGTAACTCTATGGTATTTTCTTTCATAATTGAGTGATAAATGTGATATGTGTTTATTTGATTTATTGTGTCATGTTAACCTATCATGCTAACTTAATTGATTTTTGACACATTGTGCTTAACTGAATGGTGAATGCCTTATATACGTTTATTATATATTTGAGATACTAAGTTTGAACATTGATGGTATTTAGTTAGATATCAGTTTGCTTATTGTTCACTATAAATTTCGAGGATGAAATTTCTTTAACGAGGGAGAATTGTAACACCCCAATTTTTATAATAAACTTTTTTATTAATGAAATAAGATTTTAAATAATTAATTTGATATTAATATTATTTTAGAATATATGTTGATAGATTTTGTGATTAATTTCCGTTATATGGATGTTTTCTATGATGTGTTAGTTTGATATATATTATATTATATTAAATGAGTGATATAAATAATTAATATTTTATTTTATTATTTTATATGTTTTTCTAAAGTAATTGTATTTTAGTGTAATATTTTAAAGAATAAGATTTCATGTGATTTTACGTGTATATACGCGTACCCAACTAATGTTATTATTATTTTTATTTTTGTGCGTTTGACTGATGTTAAGTATCCACGTAGTTATATTTCAATTATTTAAAACTATTTTCTATTTTTAGTTATTTATTTTATAAATAAATATCTTGGGATAGTAGTGATATTATGTTTGATTTACTTTATTTTTATATACTTGTTATGACATTGTGATTTTATATATATTTATTATGATTTAGTAATTAATATAAAATGTAGATGTTATATTTATTTATTTTATAATTTCGACTATTCACTAATGATGGTAATATTTTAATTTGAGTATTTGGAAAAATAAGTATTATTATAGTGCTTATTTGGAATATGATAATTTTGGTTATTAATGTATTTTAAAAGATTAATTATTTTATAAAACGTTAATTTTGGAATATTAGTAATGTTTTATTAATGAAATTGTGTTTTAAAAATAAATAAATAAAGAGACTAATGGGCTTGGCCATGTGTATAAATGATTGAAATCACTAATTGTATTAATGAAATAGAATAAAAGAATAAGAAAGGGAGTTCTGCATCAGCCGCCGTAAAAGCAAGAGGATGATACTAACAACAAGCCTATCGTTTGGCACCGGTCGTCGATAACTGTTACAGAAAACATTATCTGTTTTCTTCCAAATTTCAGTATGTTGTTTCACTCATTTAGTTAGTCAATTAAACTTACTTTCCCAGATTTTTAACCATCCCAATTTGTCTTTAAAATACCCGACTTCTCCGTTTACGAATTCGTTATTTTGCACCGTTCTTCTTCACTGTAAGTCTGATTTGACTGAAACTAACGCCAAAACGATCGTGTGAAAAGTGGCTATATTATCCACTGATCGATTTTCTGATTTATGGTAAGCTTTCTTAACCGAATTTCGAAATTAGTTTTTAGAGTGTCTTTTCATAATTTATTTTTGACGTCTACCCATAAATTGTCGAGTTAGATCGATTGAAGGACAAAAAGTCAGAGGACAGAGGCTGTTTGCTCGTGGAATTGTATTCCTATGTGAAAGCGTCGAAATAAGGTAAGGGGTGAGAGAGCGTTTGAATTTATGAGTATAATATATTTTGAGATGAACGGGAAAACCGTATTTCCCAACGATTCATCCGGGGCTTGCTACGTACAGCAGTAGCCCTTTGAGTGATAAATTGATTAATGTAAAAATATGGAAATTCTGAGATTAAAATTTGGAATAGAATTATTTATGAGGTGTTGATTGACTTAATTTTCTTAAATGTGTGTTATTTGAATATTATCGCGATATTTGATTTATTTTCGTTAAATGTGTGATATTTGATATTACTTTGATATTGGATGTCGCATGAATTTTATGTATATTTGATTAGATGAGTTTTGTGATGTGATAATAAAATATGGATGCATTGTGATGAGTTTATGTGATGATGATGATGTATGATTAATAATTGTGATGTTATAAATTTGTGATGAGGATATTGAAGTAACCCCATAATTGATGAAATGGTGATGATTCCAATTTGTGTTTGAGACTATGGTCTTAATGGAGTATCATAGGTCAACGAGGGGAGAAAATAAATATTGAGAATTTTTGAAGTGGAGATTATTTTGTCACCATATAGGTAGGGCCTGACAAGCCTAGTGATTCCGGGGAAGTACAACTGAATGAGCCTGATCGTGGCGGTCTGCTGTTGAGCCTTAGGGCAAGATTGTTAGACCTTGGAGGTATTCGGGTGGGGAATTCCTAGGTGACTTGGAGGTAGCACTCCAAATGTCGGGAACTACCATGCAACACACGTTTACCTCGACTGTCGCGTATATGTGTCTCGGGTTGAGTTGAGCGGATCTATGAGGACAGGACCAATTTGAATTGTCCGCCCACCGGGATGGTGGCATAGTTTCAAGTCTCCTAACCAAGTACTTCAGAGTTAGAATGGTACCACATTGTGAAGTAGAGTCTAAGCTCATGCATAGCATTGCATCTTCTTGTGATTGTTTTGTTGTGATTAATATGTATCGTGTGCGATAATAATTTCTTTTAGATAATTTGATGTTATAGTGAAATATATTGGTTTCTCGTTAGTGATTTTGACTTTATAATGTGATGTTTCTTTTCTTGAAGAATGTTTGTATAATGATACGGTTTAGTATGATTGATTGCGTGTTCTTCTTACTTATATTATACTATAAACATGATTTCAAAACTCGCCTCCTTCGTTGTTTGTGTTCGTCTGGCTTGACCCTGCGTTTGCGAAATCGCAGTTATTACAGGTTAATGAGTCTTGAAGTTCAAATTTGGGAGAAACTCCGCTCTGATAGGTGATACCGGGAATTAAGGGTTGTAATTTATATTTCACTTTCACTTGTTTAATTAGAAAAGACCTTTTGTATGAAAACCTTATAAGTACTAGTATGTTTTTGGAATTAAATCAAGAAATTATAGTTAAGTCAAGTTCATTGAGATTGCATTGTTTTAATTAAGGAATAAAGTTAAATTTTTACGTGTGTATTTAAAGGAACGTGATATCATAAATTATTTATAAAAATTCTTATTTTCTTGAAAACATATTTTCTTTATCCGCTGCGAATTAAATAAAAAAAAAATCTAGTATAAATTATTTTACATGTTGTTTTGGGGTTTAGGGTGTCACAGCTGTGATCAACTACAACAAATGTGCACAGTATAAGTTGCAGTGGTTGCGCGAGTTATATCAGCGTTTAATTCAAGCTAACATGTATGAGTGTGCTGCTAGAACATATCTATTGCATTTAGTTGGCAGCACCATTTTTGCCGACAAAACACACACTCGTGTGGAAGCAAAATATGTTAGTTTGTTTGCTGATTTAGATCGTTGCCACGACTATGCATGAGGTGTCGCTGCACTGGTTGTGCTATACGACAACCTGGGAGATGGAGCCGTTCATCACACTAGACAGCTGGGGGGTTACATGACCCTATTACAGATATTTGAATTTATTTATTTATATTAAGCTTATTTATTTATTTAGTTGTGTTATTTATTTATTTAATTATTTAGTTGTGATATTTATTTATTTATTTAATTATTTAGTTGTGTTATTTATTTATTTATTTAATTATTTAGTTTTGTTATTTATTTATTAATTCGTCTTTTATTAATTGGTGCAGTGCTTGATTTACGAGCACTTTCCTAGGATCTGTAAGCGGGGTGATAGAGGAACGGTTCCTGTGTATCTTCCAAGAGCATGTAGGTGGACTGCAAAACAGGCAGTTGAAGGTGGACTGATGAGAAACCGACGGAGACTTGATTCTATGTTGCTCGAGGATGTATTGTTTACACCATATGATGATGATCGAGCTAATCATCCTTTTGTATCGTCTTCGATGTTCTCCGGAAACCTTCGATGGGCAGGAGTTTCAGTTTCATATTTGCCAGAGCAATGTTTTGACAGTTTGGTCTTATTCAGTGCATTCCGCGTGACGTGCCTCAGATGCCTAGGAGTATAGATTGGGAGTGGTAGAATAATGTTAGATCATGTATAGCTACATTCCGGAGTCTATCTCCTCTGGCGACATTTCCGAGAGAAGTCACTGCAGATTACTTTGCATGGTACGTAAATATTGCATATCCTCTGATCCTCCCTCCACCTGTTGATGCTCCTTCTTCCAGTACACCTATTGCTGCTCCACCTTCCAGGTCACCTATTGCTGCACATGACCCCCATATTCCATCATCTTCTGCACATGTTGGTCCATCATCGGAACGAGATCGTCTAGAATCTGAGCTTATACGTAGGGGATTATAGATTGTAACTCCGTTTGGTGAAGTTCATGACATATTCACTGAGTTAAGCAGACTATTCCCAGGAGACGATTAGTGATTGTGTGTAGCAATTAAGTTGTATAAATATATTTTGTATTATGAATGCTTTATATAATGAATTTCTATTTTAATATTAATATCTATTTCTTTTATATCTATTTCGTATAAGTAAATGATTAAAGTTCAACTTGTTACCATATAACCATAAGTAAATTATAATGTCTAAAAGTTCAAACATAAATCTTTATAATAATTAAATGTCTAAAAGTTCAAACATATAATCTAATGTTGACTTAATGAAATACAAGATGATTTGTCAAATGATGAATCAATGTGTTCCCAATGCTTAATACATCCTACATAAGCTATTTTGCCATGTCATTGCACAATCACTACAAAAGTCTTTCCATTTTTGTGAGGTAGGTGGCAAAGGACAATCAGACTTCAATTTGATCTGAACAATAAAATAGTAAACATTAATTTATCTAAACAAGAAAATATTATTATTAAACATTACTATCAATCATAAAATTTACCTGTACCCAATAACTTTCATTGACGAATCCAATTGCTATTAAATGATTAAGAGAATAATCTTTCGATGATCCTTTATTTAGCAGAAAGAATGTCATATTCAGATTACGAGACAACGATACCAAGATGACATTATATCTTGTTTCAATCACGTAACTCAAATCTGGTATAGTCATCCACTTATCTTTTCCTTGAGCACCCAATCTAGAAATGATTAACGACTTTTGCACGGTTTCAATGTTGTCATTGAAAACTTTGGATTAAAGGTCTTTATGAAAATTGTGTTGGAACCAAGTGGGTTCTATACTTAGTTTTGATGTTAACAAAAGAACTTTATGTAATCTTATTTTTGACTTAGAATAAATGCCACCAGAAGATAAGTTACCAAAGGATAAAATCAGACCAGAGGATACACCTTCAGAAGATACCAGAGGAAGCATTCAGAAGGCACCAGACGATACATTTCCAGAGGATATCAAAGGATGTCATCAAAGGCAAACATCATCAGAGGATATCTTTCGTGGCCCAGATCAGAAGGAAGCAGAATCCAGAAGGAGACCTGGTCCAGACAAGAAGGAAGCCTGCCAGAGGGAGACTTGGTCCAGACCAGAAGAAATCCTAAGTCATACTTGGTCAAGAATTAATCCTAACCAGAAGATAGCCTGGTCATGAAATAAGAACCAGTCCAGACTTAATCCAGACTTGGTCCAGAGCTGAAGATAACTGGTCCAAAGCTGAAGATAACTGGTCCAGAACAAATGGCTTAATCCA
Source organism: Cicer cuneatum (assembly GCA_037974295.1). NCBI lineage: Eukaryota > Viridiplantae > Streptophyta > Magnoliopsida > Fabales > Fabaceae > Cicer > Cicer cuneatum. The sequence continues at coordinate 27,753,138 of JBBPBO010001986.1, read as the reverse complement.
AACTTGGTCCAGACCAGAAGATAGCATGGTTCAGAGTATAAAACTAAGTCCAGATCAGAAGAAATGATTGTTCAAATTTAATCCAGACTTGATCCAGATCAGAAGGTAAATGTCCAGATTAAAATATCATTAGTCCAGATTTAATTCAATCCATACTCAGTCCAGAATTGGTTCAGATTAGAGGGAAAATGTTCGGATCAATGGTCCAGATTTAAACATCATGGCCCAGTGTTGGCCGAGATCAGAAGATCAGATCATATGGCCCAGTGTTGGTCAAGATCAGAAGATCAGATCATATGGTCCAGTGATTGGCCTAGATTAGAAGATTAGATCATATGATCCAGTGTTGGTCGAGATCAGAAGATCAGATCATATGGTCCAGTGTTGGCCGAGATCAGAGGATCACAGAATTGGGGAAGATCAGATCATAAAGTTCAGAGTTGGTCGAGATCAGAAGATCATACAGTCCATATTTTAATCATGATGAAAATACGTGATAACTTGATTAAAATTCGAAGAAAACTTGATTAAATTTTCATAGAAATTTGATCAAAGTATTAAGGGGATTTGATTCAAAAATTACTGAAGACTTGAGAAATTTGAATGCAATCTGAAGCTTAAAAAGATATGGTTTGAAATTAAAAGAAACAAGATTGGTCAACAGAATTTTTAAATGCAATCTGGAGCTAAAAAGATACGTTTTTTATTTAAGTGAAACTCGATTGGCCAAGTTATTTTTGCAAGAGAATCTGGGCAGATTCAACTCGAATTTAAGCATGGAAGAAACCCTAATTATTCATCTATAAAAGGAGGCTCAAGGCAGAAGACTTAGCATAAAAAATCAGTAAAAGAGTCATACACTTCTAGAAGCAAACACTCGAGTTTTCAATGAGGTTAATTGTGAGTTTCAGCTTTCCAGAAGCAAGTACTCGTGTTTTTCGTTCCCTTGTGTTAAATCTATATTGTTGAAGTAGAGTCTACAATCTAAAGAGTCAGAAGAGGTAGCAGGTGACTTAGAAATTAGATTCAAGGTGTTGTAATTCCTTCTGCAATCTAGGGTTGTCAGATTGGTAGGAGAAGACATGACTTGAGAAGTCAAGGTGCTGTGTTCCTTAAAAATCTAGGATTGTTAGACTGTTTGGGAAGACTGACTTGGAGGGTGAGTAGTACTGTTGTAATTCAAGGTTTTGAATTAGTGGAAAATCCTTCAAGTTGAAGGGACTGGATGTAGCCTAGTTAATGGTGAACCAGGATAAATATTTGTGTTATTTTACTTGATCCGCTGCTAACTCTACTTGATTATATTTCAGATTTCGTATAATCATCAAAACAGAAAAAGAATTCAAGTAGTACAAACACAATTCAACCTCCCTTCTTGTGTTTGCACCTTCAATTGGCATCAGAGCTCGGTCTCAAGGCTGAGCACTTAACAGTGTTTGTGGAATCCAAAGAAGAATTTGGAGGCAACATCAATAGGCCACTAATATTTGATGGTGATCACTTTGAATACTAGAAGGACATAATGAGAAGCTTCTTCATCTCCCAAGATCCTGATCTCTGGACCTTGGTAGTCAAAGGCTACACTGCACCCACTACACCAGCAGATGAAGAACTGGATGTAGAAGATATGAATCCGAACCAGAGGAAGTTGTACAAGCTACATCACAAGTCCAGAATCATCATGATCAATGCTATCACATTCAAAGAATTTGACAGATGCACCAACAAGGAAACAACAATAAGCATCTATGACAGTCTGGTTCTGACCTATGAAGGAAGTCAATAGGTTCAAGAGGCAAAGGCAAACATACTGGTCAAAAAGTATGAGTTTTTCAAGATGGAAGAGGATGAAGACATTGAAGCAATGTTCAACAGATTCCAGATTCTGGTATCAGGTTTAAAAGTATTAAAGAAAAGCTACACCACTTCATATCATGTAAAGAAGATCCTCAGAAGCTTACCAGCCAAATGGAGACCAAAGGTTACTACAATACAGGAAGCTAGCGATTTGAATACCTTGAAGCTTGAAGATCTGATCAGCTCCCTCAGGTCTCATGAAATAGAGCTGAATGCAGATGAACCAAAGAAGAAAAAGACTTAAGCCCTTAAGTCAAAACAGAAGAAAGCTGCAAAGGTTGTATCAGAATAAGAGGATAGTGATAGTGAAGACGATGATCTTGCTTACATAACCAAGCAGATTGCAAAGATGTGGCTAAACAAAAAGAAGAAAGCTCCTAGGAAAAATGGCAAATACTCCAACAGAGGCAAAGAAGAAGCTGACAAGAAAAACATCATCTGCTATGGATGCAATGAACCTGGACATATCAAGTCAGAATGTCCAAACATGGAGAAAGGAAAGCATCACAAGAAAGGTTCCAGATTCAAGAAGAAGGGTCTGATGGCAGCATAAGATGCATCTGACTCAGAAGAGGAATCATCTGATGATGAAGAGGCAGAAACAACTATGATGGCTCACATCAAGGTTGCCTCTGGACTCCATAAAGGTACTAGCTTTGGAAGAAAAGAAGAAGGTAAGAAGAATGGACAAATCATTCATTCCGGCAAGACTAGGAGCACATCATAGGAAGCAGTATTGTCTCTGATGGCACATACCAACTCAAGTTATGGCACAGACTCTGGAACTGATTCAGAAGATGAAGACAAAGAGGTATTCTTTGATCTTACTAAATCTGAATTAATTACTGCTCTTAAAGACTTTCTAAATGCCAAGAACAAGATGTCTTTAAAAATGAAAACTCTTAGGGAAGAAAAGAAAATTCTAACCAAAGAAGTTCAAATTTTAAAGAATCAGAATGCTGATTTTGCAACTGAAAACACTAATTTTAAAACTGAAGTTTCCAGACTCAATTCTGAAAATCTAACTCTCAAAAGTAATATTTGCTCTACTTCCAATACTGTTTGTAAATCTGATATGCATGAACAAGCTTTTCAAAACTTTATTGCGAATGGTATGGAAAGAAGTAAGTATGCTTCCATGATTTTTGGAATCAGTAACAATGGTAAGAGAGGAATAGGTTTTATTGAATCTGTTGCTGAAATTAAATCTACTCATTCTGATGTTCTGTGTATTATTTGTGCTAAAAAGGGTCATTCTAAATTATCGTGTCCTATGATAAAATCTGGGAAAGGCAAGAGACCTGTTAAGTCTAACAAACTTGGACCCAACCAGTTTTGGGTACCAAAGAACAAAATTATTTATGTCGCAGATATTCTGAGCAACCAGAAGGAAACACCAATCATGGTGCCTGGTCAATGGATGCTGGCAATGCACAAACAGAAAAAGGTGTATGTTCCGGTTTCCACCGGACAGAAGCAAAATGAGTCTGATGAAAGAAGGTCTGGTCAGTACATTTCACACCAGAATCAGAACCAGAACCCGAACCCGAACCTGAACCAGAACCAGAACCAGAACCAGAACCAGTCTCAGTATCAGAATCAGAGGTTCGGCCACAAATAGCAGAATCACACACATCAGCTTCAGTATTACCAGAAGAAGTAGAATCACCAAAATCACCATAAGTTCCAGAATCACCAGAGGAACGTGGTGTATCAGTCGAAGTAGAATCAAGGGAACAGTTCAACCAGTCTGAACAAGCCAGAAACAGAACTGGCTCTGATGGCTCGTATAGAATCTGATTACAGCACTGAGTTTGACTCTGACGGTGAAGTATCAGAAGAAGAAAGGTCTGATCTGCAACACAAAGTATGGTATTTGGACAGTGGATGCTCCAGGCATATGACTGGAGACAGATCAATGTTCCAGATGCTGACTCTGAAGAAAGGAGGCAAGGTTGCCTTTGGAGGAAACCAAAAAGGGCAGATCATTGGTACAGGCACAGTTGGTAACAGTTCTTCTTCCTTATCTATTGAAAATGTTTTATTAGTTCAAGGTCTGAATCACAATCTGTTAAGCATTAGTCAGCTATGTGACTACGAGTATGATGTTGTGTTTAATCAGAAAACCTGCAAGGCTATTTGTCAAAAAGATGGATCTGTTTTGTTCACTGGTGTTAGGTAGAATAACATCTATAAGATAGATCTGTTTAGCCTAGTTAAGAAGAAAGTTAAGTGTCTTTTATCTGTTACGGAGGAAAATCTGATTTGGCACAAACGGTTAGCCCATGTAAACCCTAGGCTGGTTTCTGAGTTAAGTAAACTTCAGCTAGTGAGAGGTCTTCCCAAATTAAGCACCAAATCTGAGATTCTATGTGAAGCATGTCAAAAAGGTAAACAGACCAAAAGCTCTTTTAAACCTAAAAACTGTATTTCTACTTCATAACCTCTTGAACTGTTTCATTTAGATCTGTTTGGTCCTGTTCAAACTGCATCCCTTAGTGGTAAGAAGTATGGGTTTGTCATAGTTGATGATTACTCAAGGTGGACTTGGGTAAAGTTTATGAGAAACAAAGATGAATCCCGTAAGGTATTTATTTCTTTCTGCAAGCAAGTTATGAATGAAAAAGGTTTTAAAATCATAACTATTAGAAGTGATCATGGAGGTGAGTTTGAGAATAGGTACTTTGAAGAATTTTGTGATGAGAATGGCATCTCTCACAAGTTCTCATCCCCCAGAACACCTCAACAGAATAGAGTTGTTGAAAGGAAGAACAGGTCATTGCAGGAGATGGCCAGAACCATGCTGAATGACATGAATGTTGCTACCTACCTATGGGTAGAAGCTGTCAACACTGCATGCTACATCCAGAATAGAGTTTACATCAGGTCTATTCTAAATAAAACTCCATATGAACTGTGGAAAGGTAAGAAACCTAATATTTCCTATTTTAAACAGTTTGGCTGCATTTGTTATATGTTAAACACTAAGGATAATCTTGCAAAATTTGATTCCAAAAGTGTACCTTCGTTGGTTACTCTGAGAGATCAAAAGCTTATAGATTGTTTAATAAAGAAACTAACACTGTGGAGGAATCCATACACATTAAGTTTGATGACAAACAACTTGACTCTGAAAAGTTAAAGCAAGATGAGGAAATTGCAGGTTTACCAGAAGCACAGGTAGCAGGAGCAAATCAAACAACAGAACCAGAGAAAGAAAAGGATGAAAGCAAATCCGTAGATAATGCTGAACCTGAAGACACGTCAGAAGGAAAGAATGGGTGGAAGTACAAGTCTTCACATCCAGAAACATTGATTATTGGAAGTGCAGCTGAACCATTGAAAACCAGATCATCATTTAAAGAAACAAGTCTGTTTGGTTTACTTTCTACCATTGAACCAACTACTATTGATGAAGCACTGGCAGAAGAAGGATAGATTCTTGCAATGCAAGAAAAGCTGAATGAGTTTGAAAGGAATGATGTTTGGGATCTGGTATCCAGACCAAACAAAAATATTATTGGAACCAAGTGGGTGTTCAGGAACAAACTCAATGAAAAAGGTGAAGTAGTCAGGAATAAAGCTAAGCTTGTGGCACAAGGATACAATCAGCAAGAAGGCATTGATTACACTGAGACTTTTGCTCTAGTGGCTAGGTTAGAAGCAGTTTGATCCTACTCTCTTTTGCTGCAAATCATGATATTACTTTGTCTCAAATGGATGTCAAAAGTGCTTTCTTAAATGGTTATATAAGTGAGCAAGTCTATATCAAACAGCCCCCAGGTTTTGAAAGTTCTAATTTTCCAAACCATGTTTTTAAACTTAAAAAATCTTTACATGGTTTAAAACAAGAACCTAAGGCCTGATATGACAGACTTAGCAATTTCTTACTTAAAAATCAGTTTGATAGACGCCAAATAGATAACACTTTGTTTAGAAAATCCATTAAAGATGATATTATGATCATTCAAGTGTATGTTGATGATATTATCTTTGGATCCACTAATGGCACTCTCTGCCAAGAGTTTTCTGATTTGATGCAGCAAGAGTTTCAGATGAGCATGATGGGAGAAGTTAAGTTCTTCCTAGGAATTCAGTTTCAGCAAGGCAAAACAGGTATACTCATTCACCAATCTAAGTACACTAAAGAACTTCTCAAAAAGTTCAAGATGAGTGATTGTAAGCCTATGGCCACCCCCATGCACCCCACCTGCTCACTTGAAAAAGATGAATTCGGCCAAAAGGTAGACCAGAAAACATACAGAGGTATGATTGGATCCCTTGTTTACCTAACTACTTCTAGACCTGACATTTTGTTTAGTGTTTGCGTCTGCGCTCGTTTTCAAGCTGACCCTAGGGAATCTCACTTAATTGCTGTCAAAAGAATCCTTAGATATCTTAAAGGAACCATACATCTTACCTTGCTCTAGAAGAAAACTCCCACATACAAACTGAGTGGATACAGTGATTCTGATTATGCTGGAGATAAAATTGAAAGAAAGAGTACCAGTGGAAACTGCACATTCTTAGGAGACAATTTAATATCCTGGTCAAGCAAGAGACAAAGCATCATTGCCATGTCAACAGCAGAAGCTGAATACATATCAGCAGCAGGATGCAGTTCACAGTTAATCTGGATGAACCATCGGTTGGAAGACTACAACATCTTTGAAACCAACATCCCTTTATACTGTGACAATACTTCAGCCATCAACCTAACCAAAAACCCTATCCTTCATTCTAGAGCCAAACACATAGAAATCAAACATCACTTTATCAGAGACCATGTTCAAAAGGGAACACTAAGCATCCAGTTTGTAGACACAGATTGTAAGACCCTTAAGTTTAAAATTTAATTATGGAATTAATATTAAGTGTATTTTGGGGATATTTGTAAAATATTTAATATGTGTATGTTTTGAGTAAATATATATATATGTAAATATTTATTTTGGAAGATAAATTAAGATTATTGGATGAAGAGTAAATTAATTTAATTACGAGTAATTAAATTATCGGGCAGTTAATTAAGGGATTATCGACTAATTGCGACAAGACTGGTTAAGTGCTGAGGATCAGACAAGTGTCGGGTGAGGTGGCACCCACACAAGCCTATATATAGGAGTGAGAAGGATGGGCAAAGTCAGAAACCCATTCCTCCTCCCTTACTGCATGTAACAGTACTCACCTTCCTCCTTCCCCCATTCTGATTTCCGTTTCACGATAAAAAAAAGGGAGTTCGTCAAAAGTGATATTACATGGAAATCCAAGCACCAAACCAGAAAACTTCCAGTACAAAAGTTGTTCTCCTCATCATTCCGGAGCTAGAGAACCCACTTTCATAGCGGCAAACGCGAGCAGGAGTTTCGCCGATTTTTGACGCAGAAACGTGAACAGTAGCAGAAACGCAACAAGGGTAAGGGCACCTTCCACTTCCTAGTTGCATTTTAGGGCTGTAAATGCATCCTTGATGTGTGATCATATTTGAGCTTCTGTTTTGAAAAACGAATCTGTTATACATGTTGTCTTAAAATACGAAAAATGAATTATGTTGGTGTTTTAATAGTCTGAGATGTGTGCTGTGCTGGTTGTGACTTCAATGCTGTTTTATTTGTGTGGGAAAACTGGAAAATGTTTTGCATGTTAGTTTGAAGATGATCAAAATGCATGTTCATAAAACTGTTTTGAATGTTGTTATAAAATGCAAGAAATGCGTTCTGTGGATGTTTGATAATGTGTGATGTTGCTGTTTTAACTGAATACATCAGTGTTGTTTCGTTGAGTGAGAAAACTGGAAATTTCTCATCATGTTGTTTTGAGAATGCTCAAATGTAAACGTTTGGAAATGCATGTTCTGTTTTGAGTTTGATATTCTGTTTGGGTGATTTAAACAAAACTGTGATGTTGTTTTTGGTGTTGGTGATTCTGGTTCTGTTATGGTGAAATGGTCTGGTGTTGATGATCCTGTTTTCTGTCATTTTGATGAAAATCTGGTGTTGCTGATGTTTTCAAAAAGAGAAGGATTTTAAATGATGAAAGTGCTCTTCTGGAAAATCTATATTGATGAAAAATGTCTGAGTTTTGTGGTTTGCAAAAGAGTGATAAAACTGTTTTGTGGTTGTTGGTTTTCCAAAGGAAAAAGTTTGAAAATGTGTTGAAGTCTCAAGAAAATTTCACTGAATTCGAAGGTGTATTCGAATACAACATGAGTGTATTCGAATACAGCCTGCCAAGCTTCTGTTTTTTCTCAAGTTTTCGAACTTGTATTCGAATACGGGCCTCTGTATTCGAATACAGATGAATGATTTTGCTTCTGACTTAGCCTTTGTATTCGGCTACGACCCTGTCGTATTCGAATACAGAACTACAATGTTTGCCACTGTATTCGCATCTGTATTCGACTACGACAACCTCGTATTCAAATACAGAATGCTGAATTTCACTATTTTAGCTTCTGTATTCGAATACAAGGGAGCTGTATTCGAATACAGATTCGGGTTTTTCCATAAACTCAAGTTTTAGCTTCTGTATTCGAATACAAGGAAGCTGTATTCGAATACAGATTTGTGTTTTTCCAGAAAATCAAGTTTTAAACACTGTCATGTGAATCTTAAAGTGTTGAGAAACTTTGGAAAGGTTTGAAATGATTTAAAATGGAGTTTCTGAAATAGTTTTGAAGAGGAGATGATGAAGTTCTTGAAAACCTTAAATGATGTTGGGAAAATGCTGAATGTACACTGTTTTGTCTTCTGTATTCGACTACAGGTATGCTGTATTCGAATATAGAGTGTTGAAATTGTAGTTATATGCTTCTGTATCCAAATACAAGGGAGTTGTATTCGAATACAGATTCGTGTTTTTCAGAAAATCAGAGTTTTAAACATTTTTTTTATAAAACCTAAGTGTTGGGGAATATTGGGAAGGGTTGTGATGAATTAAAATGGAATTTTTGTGATAGTTTGAAGTGACGGTGATGAAGTTTTTGAGAATTTACTGATGTAGTGAAAAATGTTGATTTGTGCAGTGGGACTGCCTATGTATTCGAATACCAGGGAGCTGTATTCGAATACAGAGTGTAAATTTTGCACTATTTTGGCTTCTATATTCGAATACAGAGGAGCTGTATTCGAATACAGATTCGTGTTTTCCAACAATCCTTTGAGTGAAAAGACTAGATGTAGCTAAGTTAGTGGTGAACCGGGATAAATTAATTGTGTCACTTTATTCCTGCAATCCTTATTTTTGTTATTGTTTCTACTCCAAACAAATCATCATGTCCGAACCAGTTTAATCAAATAATGAAAAATTTATCCACTTAGTCAAACACAATTCAACCTCCCTTCTCGTGTTTGCACCTTCAATTGGTATCAGAGTCCAGTTTCAAGGCTGAGCACTTTATAGCGTTTGAGGAAATATCCAAGGATTCAACATGCCTGGATTCATTGAAGAAGCTGCTGGAAGTAACATCAACATACCACCTCTGTTTGAATGAGAACGTTTTGAGTACTAGAAGAATAAGCTGTGAAGTTTCTTTATTTCTCTAGATCTTGAACTTTGGGACTTGGTGGAAGATGGTTATACTGCTCCAAAGAATACTGAGATTCCAAGGAAAAAGATGGATGGTGATCAGAAGAAGATGTACAAGATGCATCATAAGTCAAAACATTCATGATAAATGAAATCACTTTTAAGGAGTTTGACAAGTGCACCAATAAGGAGACAATAATGAATATTTATGGTAATGTGATTCTGACCTATGAAGGAAGCAAGCAAGTTCAAGAAGCAAAGGTCAACCACCTAGTAAAAAAGTATGAGTTGTTCAAGATGGAAGAAGATGAAGAAATTGAAACAATGTTTTCTTGATTCCAGACTTTGGTCTCAAGATTAAAGATACTTGAAAAGAGTTATACTAATGTTGATAATGTGAAGAAGATACTAAGAAGTCTTCCAAGCAAGTAGAGACCTAAGATCAACGCCATTCAGGAAGCAAAGGATATGAATACTCTTAAGCTGGAAGAATTAATTAGCTCTTTCAGATCACATGAAATTGAACTTGTAGAGGAGGAGCCTAAGAAGAAGAAACCAACCATGGCTTTGAAATCCAAGCAAAAGAAAGTTATGAAGGAAATAGTAGAATCAGAGGATGATGATTTAGAGGATCATAATGGAGACTTAGAGGAATAGGAATTTGCTTTCATATCTAGGAAAATTCAAAAGATATGGCATAATAGAAAGAAGAAATTCTAGGCAGTCCAGCAAAGGAAAATATGATAAATGTGACAAAAAAAACATCACATGCTATGCATGCAATGAACTTGGACATATCAAGTCAGAATGTCCAAATCTTGAGATAGGGAAACATCATAGGAAAGATTTCAGACCCAAGGAGAAGAATCTAATGGCTACATGGGATGATTATGATGAATTCTCTGATGATGAAAAGCAAGCATATTTGACTCTAATGGCTTATACAACCTTTGCCTATGGATCTAACACAAATTATGACTTTTGAACTGAATCAGCAAATGAAACATTTATGAAAGAGAATTCACTCATAACTCAATAAATTAATGTTTTAAAAAATCAAAGTGTTGAAGTTAAAACAAAAAATGCAACTCTGAAAACTGATATTGGTGAACTTAAGGCTAAAAATTTAACTCTGAAAAGTAATCATAGTTCAACATCAATTGAAAATGCTCATGTAACTTTGATAAGCATGAAGAAGTATTTCAAGATTTTCTTGCTAGTGGTAAAAGATGTCTAGGATTTGAAGAAACTGTAACTGAACCTAAACCTATTCCCTCTGATATCTTGTGTACTTCTTGCTCTAAGAAAGGTCAGTCTAAATTATCTTGTCCCATGTAAAATACAAGGAAAGACAAGCAACCTTTAAAGACTAATAAACCAGGACCCAACCAAATTTGGGTACCTATGAACAAAATTGTCTATATTGCAGATGTCCTCAGCAATCAAGTTAAAACACCAATCATGGTACCTAGGCAGTGGATGCTTGCGACACATGACAGTAGAAAAGTCTATGTTGCAAGAACTAACATTAAGCAAAGAAGGGACAATGACTTTTGGATGAAAGCAAAAAGGCCAGATCGTTGGTCAAGGTACTGTTGGTAATGGTATTTCCCATTCTATTAAAGATGTACTCTTTACAGGTCTGAGACAAAACAACATTTATAAGATATATCTGTTTAGTCTAGAGAAACAAGAGGTTAAGTGTTTTATGTGAGTAAATGAATAGAAACTAATTTGGCACAAAAGATTAGGTAATGCAAACCTTAGATTAGTTTCAAAATTGAATAAACTTCAACTAGTCAGAGGTGTACCTAAGCGTTTCAAAACTGAAATTATGTGTGAAGCTTGTCAAAAGGGAAAACAAACAAAGAACTCCTTTACCCCTAAGAACTCAGTCTTTACCTCAAAGCCCCTTGAGCTCTTACATATATACCACTTTGGGCCATGGAAAACAGCCTCCCTAAGTGGAAAGAAATATGGCTTTGTTATAGTAGATGATTACAGAAGGTGGACATGGGTAAAATTCATAAGAAGTAAGGATGAATACCACAAAGTGTTTATCACATTTGGCAAACAAATAATGAATGAAAAAGGTCTTAGGATTGTAACAATTAGAAATAATCATGGAGGATAATATGAAAACAAGTTATTTGAAAGTTTTTGTGATGAAAATGGAATCTCTCACAACTTCTCCTCTCATAGAACACCCCATCAAAATGGAGTTGTAGAAAGAAAGAATAGATCACTCAATGAAATGGCCAAAACCATGTTAAATGAGATGAATACTGCAAAACACTTTTGGGTTGAAGCAATTAACATTGCATATTATATTCAAAATACAATCTTAATTAGAACTATATTGAATAAAACACCATATGAATTATGGAAAGGTAAAAGTCCTAACAGCTTTTACTTCAAACAATTTGGTTGTACTTGTTATATGTTATGAACACTAAAGATAACCTTGGTAAATTTGATTCTAGATCTCAAAAGTATACCTTCATTGGATACCCTAAAAGATCTAAGGTTTATAGAGTGTTTAATAGAGAAACTCATATTATGGAAGAATCCATACATGTTAAATTTAATGACACATAGCTTGACCATGAAAAGTCAAAGCAAGATGATGATAGTGCAGGTTTATCGGAACAAGAGGAAACAAATGCAGAGTAACTAGAAGAACTTGAAAAATCAGAGGATACAAGCAAATCATAAGATGATGACAAATATTTAGGCGATGAATCTAATCATGTTAGAAACCGTCAAGATAAGTCAGAAGGAAATCTGGATTGAAGTGCAAGTCATCTCATCCTAAAACTCTAATACTTGGAAGTGCATGTGATCTTTTGAGGACCACATCATCACTTAAAAATACCACTTTTTTTAGTTTATTCTCATCAATTGAGCCTGAAGCTGCAAACACGAGAAGGGGGGGTTGAATTGTGTTTGACTAACTTGAATATTGTTTTTGTTTTTGTAGTTTTATAACAAAACTTGTTATGTATGAATTAAAACAGAGTTAGCAGCGGATATAAAGTAAATATAAAACACATAATTTTATATTGGTACACCGTTAACTACGCTACGTCCAGTCCCTTCACTTTGAAGGATTTCACTAATTCAAAAACCTTGAATTACAAAGTACCACTGACCCTCCAAGTCAGTCTTCTCAAAAAGTCTAACAACCCTAGACTGTTGAGGAAAAGAACCTTGAATCTAATTGCTAAGTAATCTGCTACTCCTTCTGACTCCCTCAAATTGTAGACACTACTTCAACAACTTAGACCTAACACAAGGAAAAGAAAAACTTAGAGTACATGCTTCTGGAATGCGGATACTCACAATTGATGTCACTGAAAACTCAAGTATTTTGCTTTTGGAAGTGTATGACTCTCAAGTATTTTTCGATACCAAGTCTTCTGCCTTGAGCCTCCTTTTATAGCTGAATAATTAGGGTTTCTTCCATGCTTAAGTTCGAGCTGTACCTTGCCAGATACTCTTGCAAAAATAACTTGGCCAATCGAGTTTCACTTAAATAAAAAACATATCATTTTAGCTCCAGATTTTCTTTCAAAAATAACTTTGGCCAATCCTGTTCTTGATTAATTCTGAACCAAATCTTTCTTCCCGCCAATAGCTTCTGAATTTCCACAAGAATTCAATTGATTTTTGTATCAAATCCTCTTAATACTTTGATCTAATTTAATCAAGTCTTTACTGATTATCATCATGATTAAATCTGGACCGTTTGATCTTCGGATCTCGTCCACATGTGGACCATACAATATGATCTGTTGTGATCCTCTGATCTCGGCCAACACTATTCCACACGTTCTAATCTTCTGATCTCGACCAATCACTAGACCATATGATCTGATCTTCTGATCTCGGCCAACACTAGGCCATATGGTATGATCTTTTGATTTCAGCCAACACTGGGCCATGATGCTTAAATCTGGACCATTGATCTGATCATTTGCCCTCTAATTTGGACCAATTCTAGACTGAGTTTGGATTGAATTAAATCTGGACATTTACCTTCTGATCTAGATCAGGTTTGAATTAAATCTGGACAATCATTTCTTCTGATCTAGACTGAGTTTCATGCTCTGGACTAGCTATATCCTGGTCTGGGCCATGTTTGGACCAAGACAGTTGTTCTAGATCAGTTATCTTCTGCTCTGATGAAGTCTGGATTAAGTCTGGACTGAATTTTATAATCACTGCCAAGCTATCTTCTAGTCAGAATAAATTCTGGACTGGTCTGGAACAAGTCTCCCTCTTGCAGGCTTCCTTCTGGTCTGGACCAGGTCTCCTTTTGGACTCTGCTTCCTTTTGATTTGGGCCAGGGAAGATATCCTCTGATGATGTTTTGACATCCTCTGATATCCTCTGGAGGTGTATCCTCTGGTGCCTTCTAAATGCATCCTCTGGTATCTTCTGGAGGTGTATCCTCTTGTTTGATTTTATCCTCTGGTGACTTCATCTTCTGGTGGCATGTAATATATTAATTCTAAGTACAAAATAAGATTACATGGAGTGCTTTCGTAAACATCAAAATCCTAAGTACTTAGAACCAATTTGGTTCCAACAATCTACCCTTTTTTGATGATGACAAAACCTTAACTTATTTTGTTATCTGATAACTCGAAGTACTGGAAATACTCCCCCTTAGACCAATCTCTCCCCCTAAGTCTAATAATGACTTTTTCTTCTCATTTTCAACTCCTTCTTAAATCACTCTTTCTTTTCTTCTCTTCTCCTCTTCTTTTCAACTCCTTCTTTATTCTCTCTTTCTTTAATCTCTACACATTGCCTCTCCTTTTCAACTCCTTCTCTTTTCACTCTTTCTTTTTCTCTCTATTTTTCTCTCTCCCTGTTTCCTGTCCTTTTCAACTCCTTCTCTTTTCATCTCTTTCTTTTTCACTCCTCATTTCTTTTTATCTCTCCGTTTCTACTTATTTCTCCTCTTTTTTCTCTCTCTCTGTCCCCTTTTTGTCATCAGCCAAAAAGAGGTCCTACTATTTTTGTATTTTTGTTTTTCTCTTTACAAAGTACAGAAAGTAAAAACAAGAAAATAAAAGACATAAAGTAAAATTACAAGAAAATTAAAAACTCATAAGATGATTACTTGAGCTAGTCAGATATGGAGATAATGTTGAGATTGTTCTTGATGAACTCGCACCTATCTTCAGGCAATGCTTTGGTGAAGATATCAGCCCATTGATGATCAGTGTCCACAAACTGGATGCTTAAAGTCCCTTTTTGAACATGGTCCCTAATGAAATGGTGTTTTATTTCAATGTGTTTGGCTTTAGAGTGTAAGATAGGGTTCTTGGTTAGGTTTATGGCTGAAGTGTTATCATACAACAAACGGATATTTGTTTCAAAGATGTTGTAATCTTCAAGTTGATGTTACATCCAGATTAACAGTGAGCTGCATCCTGCTGCTGATATATACTCAGCTTCAGCTGTTGACATGGCAATGGTGCTTTGTCTTTTGCTTGACCAAGATATCAAATTATAACCTAAGAATGTGCCGTTGCAACTTGTACTTTTCCTTTCCAACTTGTCTCCGTCATAGTCAGAATCACAAAAACCTCTTAGTTTGTAGGTGGGGGTTTTCTTGTATAACAAGGTAAGGTTGGTGGTTCCTTTAAAGTATCTCAAGATTCTTTTGACAGCAGTTAAATGGGATTCCCTAGGGTCAGCTTGAAAACGGGCACAAACACAAACACTAAACAAAATGTTTGGTCTAGAAGCAGTTAGGTAGAGAAAGGATCCAATCATACCTCTGTATGTTTTCTGGTATACCTTTTGGCTGTTTTCATCTTTCTCAAGTGAGCAGGCTGGGTGCATGGTGGTGGCCATAGGCTTACAGTCACTCATCTTGAACTTTTTGAGAAGTTCTTTAGTGTATTGAGATTGGTGAATGAGTATACCCGATTTACCTTGGTGAATATGAATTCCCAAGAAGAACTTAAGTTCTCCCATCATGCTCATTTGGAACTCTTTCTGCATTAGGTCAGAAAATTCCTTGCATAAAGTTCCATTTGTGGATCCAAAGATGATATCATCAACATAAAGTTGAATAATCAAAATATCATTGTAAATGGATTTCCTAAATAGAGTATTATCATTCTGGCCTCTATCAAATTCATTCTTAAGCAGAAAGTTCATATGTCTGTCATACCATGCCCTTGGTGCTTGTTTTAAACCATATAAAGATTTTTTAAGTTTAAAAACATGGTTTGGAAAATCAGAATTTTCAAATTGAGGGGGCTGTTTGACATAGACTTCCTCACTTATATAGCCATGTAAGAATGCACTTTCAACATCCATATGATACAGAATTATATCATGATTAGCAGTAAATGATAAAAGAATTCTAATTGCTTCTAACCTGGCCACTGGAGTAAAAGTCTCAGTGTAATCAATACCATCCTATTAACTGTATCCTTGAGCTACAAGTCTGGCTTTGTTCCTTACCACTTCAACTTTTTCATTGAGTTTATTCTTGAACACCCACTTGGTTCCAATAATGTTTTTGTTTGGTCTGGATACCAGATCCCAAACATCATTCCTTTGAAATTCATTCAGCTCTTATTGCATTGCAAGTATCCAACCTTCCTCTGCCAAAGCTTCATCAACATTGCTTGGTTCAATTGTTGAGAGTAAACCAAACAGACTGGTTTCTCTACTTGATGATCTGGTCTTCAATGGTTCTATTGCACTGCCAATAATGAGAGTTTTTGGATGCGAAGACTTATACTTCCATCCATTCTTTCCCTCTGACTTGTCTTCATAGTCAGCATGTTCTTCCTTGCTTTCATCTTTATCTTTCTCAGGTTCTGCTGCTGGTCCAGCTTCTGGTTCCTGTGCCTCTAGTTCACCTACAATTTCCTCATCTTGCTTTGACTTTTCAGAGTCAAGCTGTTTATCATCAAACTTAGCAAGACTAAACAAATCAATCTTATAAACGTTATCTTTCCTTATGCTAGTAAACAAAACAGATTTATCAAGTTGACTAACAGCTTTGCATGTTTTCTGGTTAAAGATGACATCATGTTTGCGATCACTTACTTGACTTTTGCTAAAAAGATTATGCTTCAGACCTTTTACTAATAGAACATTTTTAATAGAAAGGGAAAAGATTTGTTACCAACTGTTCCTGTACCAATAATCTAACCATTCTGGTTTCCTCCAAAGGAAACTTTGCCTCCATTCTTCATAGTCAGATTCAGAAACATGGATTTGTCTGCTGTCATGTGTTTGGAGCATCCACTGTTAAGATACCAAGCTTTGTGTTGCTGATTAGACCTTGCTTTTTCTCTGTCAGAATCAGAGTCAGAGTCAGACTCAGCTTCTGTTCGAGCCATCAGAGCCAGTTCAACTTCTGGCCTGTTTGAGAAGTTTCCTTGATTCTACTTTGGTTGATACACCATGTTCCTCTGATGATTCTGGAACATGTTTTGGTTTTGGTAACTTTGGTGAATCTGGTGATTCTGATAACCTTGATGATTATGGTGATTCTTGTGAATCTGGTGGTTCTGATGAATCTGGTAATTCTGGTGATTCTGGTAACTCCTGTTCTGATTCTGGTTCTGGTTTCAATACTGATTCTGATTCTTGTTCCAGTATTGGTTCTGGTACCAAATTTCTGTGCTTCTGATACTGGTTCCAGTGGTGGTTCTTGTTCCAGTTTTTGTGATTCTGATACTGGTTCCAGTTCTGGTTCTGGTTCTAGTTCCTATTCTAATTCTGGTTCTAGTTTTGATTCTGGTTCCAGTTCAGATTCTGATTCTGATTCTGGTTTTGATTCTGATTCTGATTCTGGTTCTGATTGCGTTGACCAGACCTTCTTCCATCAGACTCAGATTGCCTCTGTCTGGTTAAAGCAGGAACATAAACCTTCTTCTTCTTGTGCATTGCCAACATCCATTGTCCAGGCACCATTGTTGGTGTCTCCTTCTGGTTGCTCAAAATATCTGCAACATAGACAATTTGATCTTTTGGTACCCAGAACTGATTGGGTCCAGGTTTGTTAGTCTTAACAGCTTTATGATCTTGTTCAGCTTTTGCCGATTTTCCTTCTTGAAACTATGCCTTTACGAAGTCCAGAGGCAGACCTGATGTGTGGCATCATTGTTGTTTCTGCCTCTTCTTCATCAGACGATTCTTGTTATGATTCTGATGCATCCAAGGCTGCCATCAGACCCTTCTTTTTGAATCTGGAAATCTTCTTGTGCTTTTTGCATTTTTCCAGATTTGGACATTCTGACTTGATATTTCCAGGTTCATTGCATCCATAACAGATGATGCTCTTCTTTTTAGATTCTTCCTTTCTTTTGTTGTTATGTTTCTTCTTGAAGCATCTCCTCTTCCTGTTTTCCCAGATCTTAACCATCTGTTTGCTTAAGTAAGCCATATCATCACAGTCATTGTCACTATCCTTTGATTCTGGTGCTGCCATTGCAGCTTTCTTTTGTTTTGACTTCAGGGCCAGATTCTTCTTCTTCTTTGGTTCATCTGCTTTTAGTTCTATTTCATGAGACTTGAGTGAGCTGATCAGATCTTCAAGTCTTAAGTTATTCAGATCTCTGGCTTGCTGAACTGCAGTAACTGTTGGTCTCCACTTGGTTGGTAAACTTCTTAGAATCTTCTTGACATGATTTGCTTTTGTGTAGCTTTTCTTCAAGACCTTCAGTCCAGATATAAGAGTCTGGAATCTACAGAACATTCCATCAATGTCTTCATCATCTTCCATCTTGAACATCTCATAGTGTTTGACTAGTATGTTAGCCCTTGCTTCTTGAATCTGCTGGCTTTCTTCATAGGTCAAAACCAGACTGTCATAGATGCTTTTTGCTGTTTCCTTGTTGGTGTATCTATCAAGTTCATTAAATGTGATAGCATTGATCAAGATGGTTCTAGACTTGTGATGTAGCTTGTATAACTTCTTGTGGTTTGGATTCATATCTTCTAAATCCAGTTCTTGACCAGTTTCGTCTCCTGGTGTAGTAGGTGCAGCATAGCCTTTGACTACAAAGGTCTAGAGATCACGATCTTAGGAGATGAAGAAACTTCTCATTCTGTCCGACCAGTATTCAAAGTGATCTCCATCAAACAGTGGTGGCCTGTTGATGTTGCCTCCAAATTCTTCTTTGGATTTTGACATGTTGAACCCCCTTGCACCTTTCCTCAAACACTGTTAAGTGCTCAGTCTTGAGACCGAGCTCTGATGCCAAGTGAAGGTGCAAACACGAGAAAGGGGGGTTGAATTGTGTTTGACTAATTTGAATACTTTTTTCTGTTTTTGCAGTTTTATAACAAAACCTGTTATGTATGAATTAAAACAGAGTTAGCGGCGATATAAAGTAAATATTAAACACAAAATTTTATATTGGTACACCGTTAACTGGGCTACGTCCAGTCCCTTCACTTTGAAGGATTTCACTAATTCAAAAACCTTGAATTACAAAGTACCCATTGACCTCACTAAAAACTCAAGTATTTTGCTTTTGGAAGTATATGACTCTCAAGTATATTTCGATACCAAGTCTTCTGCCTTGAGCCTCGTTTTATAGATGAATAATTAGGGTTTCTTCCATGCATAAGTTCGAGCTGTATCTTGCCACATACTCTTGCAAAAATAACTTGGCCAATCGGGTTTCACTTAAATAAAAAATATATCTTTTAAGCTCCAGATTTGCATTCAAAAATAACTTTGGCCAATCCTATTCTTGATTAATTCTAAACCAAATCTTTCTTTCCGCCAATAGCTTCTAAATTCCCACAAGATTTTAATTTATTTTTTTATCAAATCCTCTTAATACAATGATCAAATTTAATCAAGTCTTTACTGATTATCATCATGATTAAATCTGAACCGTATGATCTTCTGATCTCGTCCACATGTGGACCATAGAATCAGATCTGCTGTGATCCTCTTATCTCGGCCGACGCTGGACCACACGTTCTGATCTTCTGATCTCGGCCAACACTAGGCCATATGGTCTGATCTTCTGATTTCGGCCAAAATTGGCCTTGATGCTTAAATCTGGACCATTGATCTGAACATTTTCCCTCAGATCTGGACCAATTCTGGACTGAGTCTGTATTGAATTAATTCTGGACATGATATTTTAATCTGGACATTTACCTTCTAATCTGGATCAGGTCTGGATTAAATCTAGACAATCATTTCTACTGATCTGGACTTAGTTTCATGCTCTGGACTAGCTATCTTCAGGTTTGGGCCAAGTTTGGACCAAGTCACTTGTTCTGGATCAGTTATCTTCTTCTTTGATGAAGTCTGGATTAATTTTGGGCTGAATTTTGTAATCCTTGCCAAGATATCTTCTGGTCAGAATAAATTCTGGACTAAGTCTGACTTATGATTCCTTCTGGTATGGAACAAGTCTCCCTCTGGCAGGCTTCCTTCTGGTCTAGTCCAGGTCTCCTTCTGGAGTTTTCTTCCTTCTGATCTGGGCCAGGGAAGATATCCTTTGATGATGTTTTGACATCCTCTGGTGCCTTCTGGAGGTGTATCCTCTGGTGCCTTCTGAATGCATCCTCTAGTATCTTCTGGAGGTGTATCCTCTGGTCTGGTTTTATCCTCTGGTAACTCATCTTCTGCCTCTGGTGACTTCATCTTCTGGTTGCATTTAATATATTAATTCTAAGTACAAAATAAGATTACATGGAGTGCTTTTGTAAACATCAAAATCTTAAGTACTTAGAACCAACTTGGTTCCAACAGAGCCTACCTCTGTTGGTGATGCATTGGCAGATGATGGATGGATTCTTGTAATTCAAGAAGAGTTAAATGAATTTAAGAGGAATGATTATGGGATGTAGTACCTAGACCAAAAAAGAACATTATTGGAACCAAATGGGTTTTCAGAAAAAGGTGAAGTGGTAAGAAAGAAGGCAAGACTTGTTGCACAAGGCTACAATTACCAAGAGGGTATTGATTACTTTGAGGCATTTGTTCCATGGTCAGGTTAGAAGTTATTCGTATCCTATTTTTCTGGATGCAAATAATAACATTACATTATTTCAAATGGATGTTAAAAGTGTTTTTCTAAATGGTTATATAAATGAAGAAGTCTCTGTTAAACAACCCCTAAGGTTTTGAAAGTTTTGATTTTCCAAATCATGTTTTTAAACTTAGGAAATCTCTGTATGGTTTGAAACAACCACCTAAGGCATGGTATGATAGACTTAATAACTTCTTGCTTAAAAATAACTTTGAAAAAGGACAAGTACATAATACATTTTTTAGAAAATCAATAGGAGATGACATTCTTATTATTCAAATTCATGTTGTTGGCATTATTTTTGGATCTACTAATGGCACTCTTTGCCAATAATTTTCTGAATTGATGCAGCATGAATTTCAAATGAGTATGATGGGAGAACTTAAGTTCTCCTAAGGGATACAAAATCAACAAAGTCAAAAAGGTATATACATTCATCAAACTAAATATACAAAAGAACTTCTCAAGAAGTTTAAGAAGAGTGATTGCAAACCTATGGATACACGAATGCATCCTACTTGTTCACTTGAAAAAGATGATTCAGGCCTAAAAGTTTTCAGAAAACCTATAAAGGAATGATAGGATCCCTACTTTACCTTACCGCTTCCAAACTTGACATCACGTGTAGTGTATGTGTATGTGTATGTGCAAGACTTCAAGCTGACCATAGGGAATCACATTTAATTGCTGTTAGGAGAATCCTCATATACCTAAAAGGCACTACCACCATTACCTTACTCTACAAGAAAGGGGGAGAACATTATATTTGATTTCAGAGAGTATGAAAGAAGATTTATGTTTTTGAAGAAAATCTAAAATAAGATTTGATTCAAATTTATAAATGAAGAAAATCTAAAATAAGATTTGATTCAAAATTATAATTGATGAAAATCTAAAATAAGATTTGATTCAAATTTATAATTGAAGATAATCTATAACCAAGTTCAAAAGAAAATATGTTCAAGATTTGAAGAAGATTTGATCACGATTTGAAGAATATTTAATTAATATTTGAAGAAGATTTGATCAAGATTTGAAGAAAATTTGGTCAAAATTTGAAGAAGATTTAATTAAGATTTGAAAAAGATTTGTTGAAGATTTGATCAAGATTTATCTACAACAAAATAGGAACATAATCAATCTGAGGAATTTACAAATTCAATCTGAACAAAATAGGAAGAGAATCAATCTAAAGCATTTACAAACTCAATCTGAACAAGATACAACTCAGAATTAAACAACGACTAAATTGAAGCCCAAATTTTAACTATAAATAGATGAAGGTGCAAACACGAGAAGGGGGGTTTAATTGTGTTTGACTAACTTGAATACTTTTTCTGTTTTTGCAGTTTTATAACAAAACCTGTTATGTATGAATTAAAACAGAGTTAGCAGCGGATATAAAGTAAATATAAAACACAGAATTTTATACTGGTTCACCGTTAACTAGGCTACGTCCAGTCATTTCACTTTGAAGGATTTCACAAAGTACCACTGACCCTCCAAGTCAGTCTTCTAAAAAAGTCTAACAACCCTAGAGTTTTGAGGAAAAGAACCTTGAATCTAATTGCTAAGTAATTTGCTACTCCTTCTGACTCCATCAGATTGTAGACTCTACTTCAACAACTTAGACCTAACACAAGGGAAGAAAAACATAGAGTACTGACTTCTGGAAAGCAGATACTCACAATTGACCTCACTAAAAACTCAAGTATTTTGCTTTTGGAAGTGTATGACTCTCAAGTATTTTTCGATACCAAGTCTTCTGCCTTGAACCACCTTTTATAGCTGAATAATTAGGGTTTCTTCCATGCTTAAGTTCGAGCTGTATCTTGCTAGAGACTCTTGCAAAAATAACATGGCATTCGGGTTTCACTTATATAAAAAACATATCTTTTTAGCTCCAGATTTGCATTCAAAAATAACTTTGGCCAATCCTGTTGTTGATTAATTCTGAACCAAATCTTTCATCCCTCCAATAGCTTCTGAATTCCCATAAGACTTCAATTTATTTTTGTATCAAATCCCTTAATACTTTGATCAAATTTAATCAAGTCTTTACTGATTATCAGCATGATTAAATCTGGACCGTATGATCTTCTGATCTCGTCCACATGTGGACCATACAATCTGATCTGCTGTGATCCTCTGATCTCGGCCAACACTGGACCACACGTTCTGATCTTCTGATCTCGACCAATAAATGGACCATATGATCTGATCTTCTGATCTCGGACAACATTGGGCCATATGGTTTGATCTTCTGATTTCGGCCAAAATTGAGCCATGATGCTTAAATCTGGACTATTGATCTGAACATTTTCCCTCTGATCTGGACCAATTCTGGACTGAGTCTGGATTGAATTAAATCTGGACATGATTTTTTAATCTAGACATTTACCTTCTGATCTGGATCAGTTTTGGATTAAATCTGGACAATCATTTCTTCTAATCTGGACTAAGTTTCTTGCTCTAGACTAGCTATCTTCTGGTCTGAGCCATGTCTAGACCAAGTCACTTTTTTTGCATCAGTTATCTTCTGCTCTGATGAAGTCTGGATTAAGTTTGGACTGAATTTTATAATCACTGCCAAGCTATCTTCTGGTCAGAATAAATTCTGGACTAAGTCTGACTTATGATTCCTTCTGGTCTGGAACAGGTCTCCCTCTGGCAGGCTTCCTTCTGGTCTGGACCAGGTCTCCTTCTGGACTCTGCCTCCTTCTGATCTGGGCCAGGGAGGATATCCTCTGATGATGTATTGACATCCTTTGATATCCTCTAGAGGTGTATCCTCTGGTGCCTTCTTGAGGTGTATCCTATGGTGCCTTCTGAATACATCCTCTGGTATCTTCTGGAGATGTATCCTCTGGTCTGATTTTATCCTCTGGTAACTCATCTTCTGTCTCTGGTGACTTCATCTTCTGGTAGCATTTAATATATTAATTCTAAGTACAAAATAAGATTACATGGAGTGCCTTCATAAACATCAAAATCCTAAGTACATAGGACCAACTTGGTTCCCACAATCTCCCTCTTTTTGATGATGACAAAACCATAACTTATTTTGTTATCTTATAACTCGAAGTACTTGAAATAATCCACCTCAGACCAATCTCTCCCCCTAAGTTTAATAATGACTTTTTCTTATCCTTTTCAATTCGTTCTTAAATCACTCTTTCTTTTCTTCTCTTCTATTCTCCTTTCTGTAAGACCCTTAAATTTAAAATTAAATTCAGATTTAATTTTAAGTGTATTTGGGAATATTTGTAAAATATTCAATATATGTATGTTTTGTGTAAATATATATATATATATATATATTTGTTTTCGAGGTGGAATTAAAATTATTGGATAATGGATGAATTAATTTAATTTCGTGTAATTAAATTATCGGGCCGTTAATTAAGATATTCTCTGCTAATTGCGATGAGACGGGTTAAGTGCTGGAGGATCAGAAGATATTTTATTATAAGAGTTGGGTGATGTGGCATATGCCTACAGATATTTATTAAGAAAGAAACAAATTTCTTCTTTCCTCTGCTGTGTCAGTCTGCTTTTAGGTGGATATTTAAGTGAGAAGCTTTTTCTTCTTTCCACGACTGCGCCAGTTTCTGCTTTATCATCTTCTTCTAATTTTCTGTGTTGGTGAAGGAAAAACAGTTTACTCAAAATACATTTTTCTTGAAAATCTGATGTCGAATCAGAAAGTTTCGAGTACGAAAGTTATTCCTCTGATCGTTACGGAGCTAAAGAACTAATTTTCGTAGCGGCGAACGCGAACGGGAGTATCGTCGACTTTTGTCGCAGAAACGTACGAGTTAAGGGAACGTAATTAAGGTAAGCGCACCTTCCAACTTTCTAGATTGCATTTAGGGCTGTAAATGCATGTGTGATGAATGATTATTGGTTTATATTTGTGAAAAACATTGTGTTAGGTTTTGGAAATCAAATTGTTTTGATGTCCCTGCTGTTTTCAGTGAAGGAATTTATTGTGTTGATGATGTTTTGTTTTGTTGTGTTGAATAAGAAATCATTCTGTTGTGTTGAATGATGATTGGTTTGGTGTTGTTTTGGAGATGATCCAAATGCTTTAGTTAGTTTGTGTGTGACTATTTTGTAGTTGACTTTCTGTTTTGGTGATTTGAGAAAATCAGTGATGGTTATTCTGGTAGTGATGATTCTGTTTCTGATTGTGTTTTGTTAAAAATCTGTTGTTAATGTTTAATGAAAAATGTTCTGAGTTTTGAGGTGTCTAAAGAGTAATAAATATGATTCTGGTGTTGGGTTGGTTTTTCAAAAGAAAAGGTTTTGAAAATGTGTTGAAATTTTAGGAAAATTTCACTGAATTCGAAGGTGTATTCGAATACAGCTTGAGTGTATTCGAATACATCCTGCAAAGCTTCTGTTTCCTTCAGATTTTTGAACTTGTATTCGACTACGACCCTCTGTAGTCGAATACAGATTTGCAACTTTTGCCACTGACTTCGCAGCTGTATTCAACTACGACAACCTCATATTTGAAATACAGAATGCTGATTTTTCACTGTTTTAGCTTATGTATTCGAATACAAGAAAGCTGTATTTGAATACAGATTCGTGTTTTTCAGAAATTCAAGTTTTAAACATTGTTTTATAAACCTTAAGTGTTGGGGTACCTTGGGAAGGTTGGTGGTGAATAAAAATGGAATTTTTGTGATAGTTTTGAAGTGGTGGTGATGAAGTTTTTGAGACTTTACTGAAGTTGTGGAAGTTCTGACTTTTGCACTGGGAAAGCTTCTGTATTTGAATACAAGGAGTCTATATTCGAATACAGGGTGTTGATTCTGCCCTGTTTGGCTTCTGTATTCGAATACAATGAAGCTGTATTCGAATACAGATTCGTTTTTCCAGAAATTGCAGTTTTAAAACACTGGTTCCGAATTTTGGGGAAAGACTTTTGATAATTAAGAATGGAACCTTAAGGTAATGCGAAGTGTTAATGTTTGCTTAAATGGTTAGTCATTGATGTGTAGATGATGATATTGATTGTGTGGAAATGTTTTGAAAAATGATGGAAATGCATGAATTTTACTGATGTTGCATACTGTTTCCAGTGAGGTGAAACACTGCATACTCATGCATAGCATAGTCATATGGTACCCGCGACGGGCCACAGAGTAATGCGCAACCACGTGCCGATCTGTGAGCGATTGCACGAGTGCTGATCTGTGAGCGATTGCACTAGGTACTGATCTGTGAGCGATTGTACCTTGGTATATAAGTGCTGGTCTGTGAGCGATTGCATTGGTACTGGACTGTGAGCGTCTGTACCCTGAAATGCGCAACCACGTGCTGATCTGTGAGCGATTGCACGAGTGCTGGTCTGTTGAGCGACTTCACTAGGTACTGATCTGTGAGCGATTGTACCTTGGTTTATGTCAAACGTGCTGGTCTGTGAGCAACTGCATTGGTGGTGATCTGTGAGCGATTGCACCCTGGTCTTGAGGGCCGTTGAAGTCTTACATATGTAAATGTGCTGGTCTGTTGAGTGACTGCACCTTGGTGAATCCAAGATGATGTTTTCATGATCATATACATATTGCATCGGGGTGATTGACCGGTGGGTCACGTTTTGGTTATATGATGATGGTTGAAAATTGTAGTGTGTGTAAGTACTTTTTGAAATTTGGAATTTCTGATGAATTGGTGTGATTACTGAATTAATGTTTGTGCTTACAACATGATTTTCATATTAAATTGGTTGCTGTTTGAAAAGGTACAAATGTCATGTATTTTAAAAATTGAGCATCCTTATTTATCATCATTGTTTTATGGTGTGCCATGAATATGTCTGATATTGCTGATATAAATGCTATGTGGTATTTGTTAATTTCGGTCGGTGACCCTTTACAATTATTGTGGAAAATTGGGCTTTGCCCTTAGATGTTAATCAAACCCGTACCCCCGAGGGTCACACTAACGATAGGGAACGTCGTTAATTTTCCTTGATCTTTACATTGTGGGCTACGTAAAGGGATGGACAGCTGGGTGAAGATAATACTTGTGGATGATGCGGTGGAGACCGTGCTACTATAGCTTAGTGTATGATCAGTTTAGACTTATGTATAGGGTTTTTAGCTCAGTGGTTGTAAATATTTATTTTGGGAATTATTGTAAAACTTTTCCGCACTCTGATAAATATTTTGGTGGATTGAGAATCCAGTTTTGATGTATCTTTATTTTAGTATGTTATAAAGATCAAGTTCCCAAAAATATCTCATTCGATTAATCATGATGTTGTTGTTTAATTACCTTACTATTTTGGATTACGATGTCGAATGATATTTAATTTGAATTGATTTTAATTCCCTTGAAATTAATTCTGAAAACTCTTTATTTATCTATTCATTTTGAAAAAAAAATACATTCGCGCTGTGTTTTAAACTTAGGGTGTTATACTTTCCAACTCCTTCTTTATTCTCTCTTTCTTTTCTCTCTTCACATTGCCTCTCCTTTTCAACTCCTTCTCTTTTCATCTCTTTCTTTTTCACTCCTCTTTTCTTTTTATCTCTCCTTTTCTACTTATTTCTCCTTTTTCTCTCTCTCCCCCTTTTTTTCATTAGCCCAAAAGAGGTCCTACTATTTTTGTATTTTTGTTTTTCTCTTTACAAAGTTCAGAAAGTAAAAACAAGAAAATAAAAGACATAAAGTAAAATTACAAGAAAATTAAAAATTCCTATGATGACTACTTGAGCTAGTCAGATATGGAGATAACGTTGAGATGGTTCTTGATGAACTCGAACCTATCTTCAGGTAATGCTTTGGTGAAGATATCAGCCCATTGATGGTCAGTGTCCACAAACTGGATGCTTAAAGTCCCTTTTTGAACATGGTCCCTAATGAAATGGTGTTTTATTTCAATGTGTTTGGCTCTAGAGTGTAAGATAGGGTTCTTGGTTAGGTTTATGGCTGAAGTTTTATCTTAGAACAAAGGGATATTGGTTTCAAAGATGTTGTAATCCTCAAGTTGATGTTTCATCCAGATTAACTATGAGTTGCATCCTGCTGCTGATATATACTCAGCTTCAGCTGTTGACATGCCAATGGTGCTTTGTCTTTTGCTTGACCAAGAGATCAAATTATCACCTAAGAATGTGCAGTTGCCACTTGTACTTTTCCTTTCCAACTTATCTCCAGCATAGTCAGAATCACAAAAACCTCTTAGTTTGTAGGTGGGGGTTTTCTTGTATAACAAGGTAAGGTTGGTGGTTCCTTTAAGGCATCTCAAGATTCTTTTGATAGCACTTAAATGGGATTCCCTAGGGTCATCTTGAAAACGGGCACAGACATATACACTAAACAAAATGTCAGATCTAGAAGCAGTTAGGTAAAGAAGGAATCCAATCATACCTCTATATGTTTTCTGGTCTACCTTTTGGGCTGGTTTTATCTTTCTCAAGTGAGCATGTTGGGTGCATGGGGGTGGCCATAGTCTTACAGTCACCCATCTTGAACTTTTTGAGAAGTTCTTTAGTTTATTTAGATTTTTGAATTAGCATACCTAATTTACCTTGGTGAATCTGAATTCCCAGGAAGAACTTAAGTTCTCCCATCATGCTCATTTGGAACTCTTTCTGCATTAGGTCAGAAAACTCCTTGCACAAAGTGCCATCAGTGAATCCAAAGATGATATCATCAACATAAACTTGAATAATCAAAATATCATTTTTAATGGATTTCCTAAATAGAGTATTATCAATCTGGCCTCTATCAAATTCATTCTTAAGCATAAAGTTACTAAGTCTGTCATACCATGCCCTTGGTGCTTGTTTTAAACCATATAAAGATTTTTTAAATTTAAAAACATGGTTTGGAAAATCAAAATTTTCAAATTCAGGGGGCTGTTTGACATAGACTTCCTCACTTATATAGCCATTTAAGAATGCACTTTTAACATCCATTTGATACAGAATTATATCATGATTAGCAGCAAATTATTAAAGAATTCTAATTGCTTCTAACCTGGCCACTGGAGCAAAAGTATCAGTGTAATCAATATCTTCCTGTTGACTGTATCATTGAGCTACAAGTCTGGCTTTGTTCCATACCATTTCACCTTTTTCATTGAGTTTATTCCTGAACACCTACTTGGTTCCAATAATTTTTTTGTTTGGTCTAGATACCAGGTCCTAAACATCATTCCTTTGAAATTCATTCAGCTCCTCTTGCATTGCAAGTATCCAACCTTCCTCTACCAAAGCTTCATCAACATTGCTTGGTTCAATTGTTGAGAGTAAACCAAATAGACTGGTTTCCCTACTTTATGATCTAGTCTTCAATGGTTCTACTGCACGACCAATAATGAGAGTTTTTGGATGTGAAGACATGTACTTCCATCCATTCTTTCCCTCTGACTTGTCTTCAAAGTCAGCATGTTCTTCTTCCTAGCTTTCATCTTTATCTTTCTCAGGTTATGCTGTTGGTCCACCTTCTGGTTCTTGTGCATCTGGTTCACCTGCAATGTCCTCATCTTGCTTTGACTTTTCAGAGTCAAGCTGTTTATCATCAAATTTAGCAAGACTAAACAAATCAATCTTATAAACATTATCTTTCCCAATGCCAGTAAATAAAACAGATTTATCAAGTTGACTAACAGTTTTGCATGTTTTCTGGTTAAAGGTGGCATCATGTTTGCAATCACTTAGTTGACTTATGCTCAAAAGATTATGCTTCAGACCTTTTACTAACAGAACATTTTTAATAGAAAGGGAAGAAGATTTGTTACCAACTTTTCTTGTACCAATAATCTGACCTTTCTGGTTTTCTCCAAAGGAATCTTTGCCTCCATTCTTCATGTGTTTGGAGCATCTACTTTCAAGATACCAAGCTTTGTGTTGCTGAGCAAACCTTTCTTTTTCTCAGTCATAATTAGAGTCAGAGTCAGACTCGGACTCAAACTCACCTTCTGTTCGCGCCATCAGAGCTAGTTCAGCGTCTAGCCTATTTGAGAAGTTTCCTTGATTCTGCTTTGGTTGATACATTGTGTTCCTCTTCTAGAACATGTTTTGGTTCTAGTAACTTTGGTGAATCTGGTGATTCTGATAACCTTGATGATTCTGGTGATTTGGATGAATCTGGTGATTTTGGTGGTTCTTGAAGGTGCAAACACGAGAAGGGGGGTTGAATTGTGTTTGACTAAGTTGAATACTTTTTCTGTTTTTGCAATTTTAAAACAAAACTTGAGGTGTGAATAAAACAGAGTTAGCAACGGATATAAAGTAAAATTAAAAACACTGAATTTTATACTGGTTCACTGTTAACGAGGCTACGTCTAGTCCCTTCACCTTGAAGGATTTCACTAATTCAAACATTGAATTACAACAGTTCCACTGACCCTCCAAGTCAGTCTTCTCAAATAGTCTAACAATCCTAGACTCTTGAGGAATACAGAACGTTGACTTCCTAAGTCAAGTCTTCTCCTACCAATATGACAACCCCAGATTGTTGAAGGAATTACAACGCCTTGAATCTAATTGCCAAGTAATTTGCTACCCCTTCGGACTCCCTTAGATTGTAGACTCTACTTCAACAACTTAGATCTAACACAAGGGAAAGAAAATAACGAAAGTGCTTGCTTCTAGAAACCTGGAACTCACAATTAAGCTCACTGAAAACTTGAGTGTTTGCTTTTGGAAGTGTATGACTCTTTTGTGATTTTCGATGCTAAGTATTCTGCCTTGAGCCTTTTATAGATGTGAATTAGGGTCTCTTCCTAGCTCAATTTCGAGCTGTATCTTGCTGGATTCTCTTGCACCATTTCTTCTAGTTTGGACTTATTTATCCTCTGATTAAGTCTGGATCAAGTCAGGACTGTTTATCACTTCACTGCCAGGCCATCTTCTGGTCAGAATAACTTATGGACTAAGTCTAACTAATGATATATGGTTGCTCAGAATATCTGCAACATAGACAATTTGATCTTTTGGTACCAGACATGATTGGGTCCGGGTTTGTTAGTTTTAACAGCTCTCTGATCTTGTTCAGATTCTACTATTGGACAAGATAATTCAGAGTGACCTTTCTTAGCACAATCAATGCATAAACCATCAGAATGAACAGTTTTAGTTTCAACAACAGTTTCTGTAAAACCAAGACCTTTGTTTCCAATGTTACTATTTCCATAAATCATAGATGCATATTTACTTCTTTCCATTAGAAATAAAGTTTTGAAAAAATTGCTCATGCATATCAGATTCACACACAGTTTTGGAAGTGGAACAGGTGCTACTTTAGAGAGTTTGGTTTTCAGATTTGAGTCTTGCAACTTCAGTTTTAAAATCCTTGTTTTCAGTTGCATACTCTGAATTTTGATTCTTTAAAACTTGGACTTCTTTGGTTAGATTTTTCTTATCTTCCCTAAGAGTTTTCAGTTTTAAATACATCTTATTGTTTGCATTTATAAAATCTTTTAAAGCATCAATTAATTCAGATTTAGTGAGATCAGAAAATACCTTATAGTCTTCATCTTCTAAATCTGTTCCAGGGCCTGAGCTGTATCCAGAACTTGAGTTGGTATGTGCCATCAGAGCTAGAATTGCTTCCTCTGATGTGCTTCCAGACTTGCTTGAACGACTGCTTTGATCATTCTTCCTTTTGCCTGCTTTCCTTCCTGAAATTGTGCCTTTACGAAGTCCAATGGCAGACTTGATGTATGCCATTATTGTTGTTTCTGCCTCTTCTTCTTCTAATTTTAATGCATCCCAGGCTGCCATCAGACGCTTCTTTCTGAATATGGAACTCTTCTTGTTCTATTTGCCTTTTTCCAGATTTGGACATTCTGACTTGATATGTCCAGGTTCATTGCATCCATAACAGATGATGTTATTCTTGTCAGATTATTCCATTCCTTTGTTGTTATGTTTCTTCTAGAATCCTCTCCTCTTCCTGTTTTCCCAAATCTTAACCATTTGTTTGGTTAAGTAAACCATATCATCATAGTCACTGTCACTATCCTCTGATTCTGGTGCTGCCAATGCAGCTTTCTTTTGTTTTGACTTTAGGGCCAGATTCTTCTTCTTCTTTGGTTCATCTGCTTCCAATTCTATTTCAAGAGACTTGAGTGAGCTGATCAGATCTTCAAGTCTTAAGTTATTCAGATCTCTGGCTTGCTGAACTGCAGTAACCATTGGTCTCCACTGAAGGTGCAAACACGAGAAGGGGGGGTTGAGTTGTGTTTGACTAACTTGAATACTTTTTCTGTTTTTGCAGTTTTAAAACAAAACTTGAGGTATGAATAAAACAGAGTTAGCAGCGGATATAAAGTAAAGATAAAAACACAGAATTTTTATAATGGTTCACCGTTAACGAGGCTACGTCTAGTCCCTTCACCTTGAAGGATTTCACCAACTCAAACCTTGAATTACAACAATACCACTGACCCTCCAAGTCAGTCTTCTCACACAGTCTAACAATACTAGACTCTTGAGGAATACAATGTAAGACCCTTAAAAATTAATATTAATTTATGGAATTAATATTAAGGGTATTTTGGGGATATTTGTAAAATATTTAATATATGTATGTTTTGAGTGAATATATATGTATAAATATTTATTTTGGAAGATGAATTAAAATTATTGGATGAAGATTAAATTAATTTAATTTCGAGTAATTAAATTAATCGGACCATTAATTAAGGATTAGTGGCTAATTGCAAAAGGATTAAGTGCTGAGAAATCCAGCTGGAAAATCCAGCATTATTGTATCATTGTTTCAAAGGAGGTGGCACTCAAGTGAGCCTATAAGTACACGTAAGGGGCTGGGCAGAAATCAGAACTCCATACCTCCCATTTGGCATGTAATAGTGTTGCATGTAACAGTAACCTCTTCTCCCATTTCTGCCTCCTGTTTTCTGAAAAGCAGTTTCACGATTTCAAAATACCAAAAGAGATAGTTCCTCAAAAGTTCCATGTAACTAGAAATACAGACACCAAACCAAAAAGCCCCCAGTATTAAAGTTAATCCCCATACCATTACGGAGCTAAAGAACCCAGTTTCATAGCAGCAAACTCAAGCAGCAGTTTCACCGGTTTTGGACGCCTAAACGGGAGCAGAATCAGAAACAAGAGGAATAGCAGAACACACAACAAGGGTAAGGGCACCTTCCAACTTTCTAGTTGCATTAGAGCTGTAAATACTTGCTGTTTCATTCTGTTTTTGAAGAAAAACTATTTTGCAATCACATTTCTGAAAAAAATGAATCTCCATTAGGGCTGTAAATACTTGCTGTTTCAAGCTGCATTTTTGTGATGTGTAATGAATCTGTGATGTTGTTGTTCGGGTTGTTACTGCAAAGCTGTTTTATTTGTGTGGGAAAGCTGAAAAACGTTTTGCATGTTATTTTAAATATGATTAAAATGCATGTTATAGAATTGTTTTGGAAAAATAGTTTTAAACTGCAAAAATGCATTCTGTTTTGCTGCTCTATAATGGTGCATGTGTTGTGAAAGCTGAAATGCTTACATGATTATTCTGATGTGTTGAGAAAGACTAGAATATGCTTGCATGTTGTGTTGTTTGTGTAAGAATGCTGAAAATGCCTTGCATGTGGTTTGGAGATGCATGTTATGATTCTGGTGTGATCATTCTATTTCTGCTTCTGATGAGTCGGATGATTGATCATTCTGTTTCTGTTCTGGATGATTTTGATTATGTTCTATTTTAAGTGATTCTGGTGATGTTGACGATTTAAAAAGAAAAGGGATTTTAAATGAGGAAAGTGTTTTCTGGAAAAATGCACAGTCTGTTTAATGTTTGGTTGTCTTTTTTTTAAAAAGAAAACGTTTGAAATGTGTTGCGTCTGATGATTATGATAATCATCATGTTTTCTGCTTCTGATGATTCTGATCATCATCCTATTTCCTACTTCTGATGATTCTGATAATCATCATGTTTTCTGCTTCTGATGATTCTGATCATCATCCTGATTCCTGCTTCTGATGATTCTGATAATCATCATGTTTTCTCCTTCTGATGATTCTGATCATCATCCTGATTCCTGCTTCTGATGATTCTGATAATCATTCTGTTGTTTCTGCTTCTGGCGATTCTGGCATGAACCATTCTGTGCTTCTTCTGATCAATTCTGGATGAAGTCTGGGCGAAGTCTGGGTTATTCAAAATTCGATTGTCATGCCATGTTCTGGTCAAATTATCTTCTGGATTACTTCTTGCTTTTGACAACTTATGGCCTGAAACAACTCTCCACATGGCAGGCTTCACAATAGTATGGTCCAAAGAATCTTCTAATATTTATTCCCTCTGATATAATCCATCAAATATATCTTCTGGTCACTTTTGGACAAGTATGGACTGTGTTGAAATTACACAGCCAGGCTATGTTCTGATCAGTGAAACTTCTTGATTTCTTGTGATATTTGAATCATTCTTGTTTGGAGCAATTCATATTATGGCAGGCTTCCCTCTGGTGTTTTCCAGATGTTCTTCTGATTTTGTTTCTGTTTGATATAAGCCTCCAAAGTTATCTTCTGGTCGGTTTTGGACATTCTGGTTTATCTTCTGATATAGATCATCCTGTTTCTGCTTCTGATGATTCTGATAATCATCTTGTTTCTGCTTCTGATGATTTTGATAGTCATTCTGTTTAGCTTCTGATGATTCTGGTGTGTCATTCTGTTTTGCTTCTGATGATTCTGGTGTGAGTCATTCTGTTTTGCTTCTGATGATTCTGCTGTGAGTCATTTTATTTTGCTTCTGATGATTCTGATTCTGGTACTATTTCTGATGTTGATCATTCTGGTTCTGTTTCTGATGTTGATCATTCTGGTTCTGTTTTTGATTTTGATCTTTCTGGTTCTGTTTTTGATGTCGATCATTCTGGTTCTGTTTCTGATGTTGATCATTCTGGTTCTGTTTCTGATGTTTTGGTGTTGATGATTCTGATTCTGGTTCTGTTTCTGTTTCTGATGTTCTGGTGTTGATGATTCTGATTCTAATTCTGTTTCTAATGTTCTGATGTTAATCATTCTGATTCTGGTTCTGTTTTCTGATGATCTGATGTTGATCATTCTGGTTTTGTCTTCTGTATTCGACTACAGTCATGCTGTATTCGAATACAAAATGTTAAAATTGCAGATTTTCACTAGTTTCAGCTTCTGTATTCGAATACAAGGAATCTGTATTCGAATACAGATTCGTGTTTTTCCAAAAACTCAGTTTTTAGCTTCTGTATTCGAATACAAGGAAGCTGTATTCGAATACAGATTCGTGTTTTCCAGAAAATCAAGTTTTAAACATTGTTTTGAGAATTTTAAGAGTTTGGGGAACAATGGAAATACTTATGATGATTAAGAATGGAATTGTGTGATAATGTAAAGTGTTAATAATTACTTGAATGTTTAATCATTGACGTGTTGATGATGATATTGATTATATTGAGATGTTTTGAAATATGATGGAAAGGCATGAATTTTCTGTTATTGCATACTGTTTTCAATGAAGAGAAAACATTGCATGTTCATGAATTGCATAGTCATGTGGTACCCGCGATGGGCCACAGAGTTGATGCGGTGACCGTGATGGGCCGCGAAGTTAAGTAGTAACCATGGGTTTTAGAATAGTTCCGCGTGTATTAGACGGTCTGTTCTATCCAGGGTCAGAGTAGTTCCGCGTGTATTAGACGGTCTATTCTACTCGGACTACGGAGTGGTTCTGCGTGTATTAGACGGTCCATTCTATCCGTGCGAGGATTTAACTTCTGTGTATTTGGCCTGTGAAGTGTATTTGGCCTGTGAAAGGCTAATACATGTAATTGTAGTGACCATATTGCATTGGGGGATTGACCGGTGGGTCACGATTGGATTATGATGATGAGTGGAAATTGAATGTGTGTGAGCACTGTTCAGAATCTGAATTTCTGATTTAATGATTGTGATTTGCTGAGGTGTTGTTTGTACTTACCACATATTTCATAATAATTGGCTGCTGTTTTGAAAAGGCATATATGTCATTAAATTTCAAATGAGCATTATTATTTTCCTCATCATTGTCATATATTATGCCATGAATATATGTGTTGTTGTGAGATATATGCTATGTGCTTATTTGTTAATTTCGGTCGGTGACCCTTTCTATTATCTTGTGGACTTTGGGCTTTGCCCTCAGATGTTACCCGAACCCGTCCTACCAACGGATATACTAACGACGGAAACGTCGTTAGTTTTCCCTGATCTTTATGTACGGAGTCTACGTGGACAACGCAGAGGGACGGATGCTTGGCTGAAGACGAGACTTATAGAGGATACGGTGGAGACCGTGCTACTGTAGCTTAGTGCATGATCAGTCTAGACTTTTGTATAGGGTCTTGAGTATTGGGAAATGTAATTTTATTTTGGGAATTAATGTATTACTTTTTCCGCTGTATTATTTTGCACTCTGACACTGATTGGGTGGTAACCTTTGAAATGAACTGATTTTATTTTAATTCCCTTGATATTAATTTTGGAAAACTCATTTTAATTATTCATTTGAAAAAAAAAATACACTCGCGCTGTGTTTTAAACTCGGGATGTTACATACAACACCTTGACTTCCTAAGTCAAGTCTTCTCCTACCAATCTGACAACCCCAGATTGTAGAAGGAATTACAACGCCTTGAATCTAAATGCCAGGTAATCAGCTAACCCTTCTGACTCGCTCAGATTGTAAACTCTACTTCAACAACTTAGATCTAACACAAGGGAAAGAAAATAATACGAGTGCTTGCTTCTGGAAAGCTGAAACTCACAATTAACCTCACTGAAAACTTGAGTGTTTGCTTTGGAAGTGTATGACTCTTTTGTGATTTTCGATACTAAGTATTCTGCCTTGAGCCTCCTTTTATAGATGCGGATTAGGGTCTCTTCCAAGCTTAATTTCGAGCTGTATCTTGCTGGATTCTCTTGCAAAAATATCTTGACCAATCGGACATCACTTAAATAAAAAACATATCTTTTTTATGCTTCAGATTTTCTTTCAAAAATAATTGGCCAATCATATTTTTAGTTTCTTCCCGCCAACAGCTCCTGATCTTCCATATGACTTCACTTTATTTTTGTAATACATCTTTTTAATACTTTGATCAAATTTAATTAAATCTCCACCGTTAATCCTCATGATTAAATCTGGACTGTTTGATCTTCTGCGCTAGTCCACATCTGGACCATTCTAAGTGATCTGTTGTGATCCTCTGATTTCGGCCAACCCTGGACCACACTTTCTGATCTTCTGATCTCGGCCAACACTGGGCCATGGTCTGATCTGCTGTGATCCTCTGATCTCGGCCAATGCTGGACCACAGTTTTTGTCCTTCTGATTTTGGCCAACACTGGGCCATGGTTTGATCTTCTGATCTCCGCCAACACTGGGCCAAATACTTAAATTTGAACCATTGATCTGAATATCTTCCCTCTGATCTGGACCAATTCTGGACTTGGTCTGGATTGAAGTGAAATTAACTCTCGACAAATAATATTTCAGTCTGGACATTTTACCTTTGATTTTGAATCAGGTCTGGATCAATTCTGGAAATCATTTCTTCTGGTCTGGACTTAGTTTCATACCCTGAACCATGCTATCTTCTGGTCTGGGTCAAATCTAGATTAATTCTTTTGTTCTGGACCCATTAATTTACACTCT
Organism: Cicer cuneatum; assembly: GCA_037974295.1. Classification (NCBI taxonomy): domain Eukaryota; kingdom Viridiplantae; phylum Streptophyta; class Magnoliopsida; order Fabales; family Fabaceae; genus Cicer; species Cicer cuneatum. The sequence continues at coordinate 27,716,038 of JBBPBO010001986.1, read as the reverse complement.
GATTAAGTCTAGATCATGTCTGGGCTGTTTATCATTTCTCTGCCAGGCCATCTTCTGGTTAGAATAACTTCTGGACTAAGTTTGACTTATGATTCCTTCTTGTCTGGATCAAGTCTCCTTCTGGCAGACTTCCTTCTGGTCTGGTCCAGGTTTCCTTATGACTTTGCTTCCTTTTAATCTGGGCCAGCAAAGATATCTTCTGGTGATGTTTTGACATCCTGGAGTATCTTCTGGTACCTTCAGGATTCAATCTCTGAAACCCTTTGATTTTCTATTTCTGATTACTTCAACTTCTGGTGGCATTTGATTTAATAATTCAAGGTTCAAAATAAGATTACATGGAGTGCTTTTGTAAACATCAAAATCCTAAGTACTTAGAACCAACTTGGTTCCAACAATCTCCCCCTTTTTGATGATGACAAAACCTTAACTTATTTTGCTAGTTTATAACTCGAAGACTTGAATTAATCCCCCTCAGACCAATCTCTCCCCCTAAGTCTGATACTGACTTTTTCTTCTCCTTTTCAACTCATTCTCTTTTCACTATTTCTTTTCTTCTCTTCTCCTCTCCTTTTCAACTCCTTCTTTATTCTCACTTTCTTTTCTCTCTTCACATAGCCTCTCCTTTTCAACTCCTTCTTTTTTCACTCTTTCTTTTTATCTCTTTATTTTTCTCTCTCCCTGTTTCCTCTCCTTTTCAACTCATTCTCTTTTCATCTCTTTCTTTTTCACTCCTTCTTTCTTTTTATCTCTCCTTTTCTACTTATTTATCCTTTTTCTCTCTTTCCCCCTTTTTGTCATCAGCGAAAAAGAGGTCCTACTATTTTTGTATTTTTTGTTTTTCTCTTTACAAATTACAGAAAATAAAAGACCGAAAATAAAATTACAAGAAATTTAAAAACTCCTAAGATGAATACTTGAACTAGTCAAATATGGAGGTAATGCTGAGATGCTTCTTGATGAACTCGAACCTGTCTTCAGGTAGTGCTTTGGCAAAGATGTCAGCCAATTGATGATCAGTGTCCACAAAATGGATGCTTAAAGTCCCTTTTTGAACATGGTCCCTATTGAAATGGTGTTTTATTTCAATGTGTTTGGCTCTAGAGTGTAAGATAGGGTTCTTGGTTAAATTTATGGCTGAAGTGTTATCACAAAACAAAGGGATATTGGTTTCAAAGATGTTGTAATCTTCAAGTTGATGTTTCATCTAGAGTAACTGTGAACTGCATCCTGCTGCTGATATAAACTCAGCTTCAGCAGTTGACATGGCAATGGTGCTTTGTCATTTTCTTGACCAAGAGATCAAATTATCACCTAAGAAAGTGCAGTTGCCACTTGTACTTTTCCTTTCCAGCTTGTCTCCAGCATAGTCGGAATCACAAAAACCTTTTAGTTTGTAGGTGGGGGTTTTCTTGTATAACAGGGTACGGTTGGTGGTTCCTTTAAGGTATCTCAGAATTCGTTTGACAGCAGTTAAATGGGATTCCCTAGGGTCAGCTTGAAAACGGGCACAGACACAAACACTAATCAAAATGTTAGGTCTAGAAGCATTTAAATAAAGAAGGGATCCAATCATACCTCTGCTTGTTTTAAACCATATAAAGATTTTTTAAGTTTAAAAACATGGTCTGGAAAATCAGAATTTTCAAATCCAGGGGGCTGTTTGACATAGACTTCCTCACTTATGTAGCCATATAAGAATGCACTTTTAACATCCATTTCATACAACATTATATCGTGATTAGCAGCAAATGATAAGAGAATTCTAATTGCTTCTAACCTGGCCACTGGAGCAAAAGTCTAAGTTTAGTCTATACCTTCTTGTTGAATGTATCGTTGAGCTACAAGTCTGGCTTTGTTCCTTACCGCTTCACCTTTTTCATTTAGTTTATTTCTGAACACCCACTTGGTTCCAATAATGTTTTTGTTAGGTCTGGGTACCAGATCCCAAACATCATTCCTTTGGAATTCATTCAGCTCTTCTTGTATTGCAAGTATCCAACCTTCCTTTGCCAGAGCCTAATCAACATTGCTTGGTTCAATTGTTGAGAGTAAACCAAACTGACTGGTTTCGCTACTTGATGATCTGGTCTTTAAAGGTTATGCTGCACTGCCAATAATGAGAGATTCTGGATGTGAAGACTTGTACTTCCATCCATTCTTTCCCTCTAGCTTGTCTTCAGAGTCAGCATGTTCTTCTTCATCTTGATCTTTCTCAGATTCTGCTGCTAGTTCAACTTCTGGTTCCTGTGCCTCTGGTTCACCTGCAATTTCCTCATCTTGCTTTGACTTTTCAGAGTCAAGCTGTTTATCATCAAACTTAATGTGGATTGATTCTTCCATAGTGTTAGTTTCTTTGTTAAACACTCTATAAGCTTTTGATCTCTCAAAGTAGCCAATCAAAGATACACTTTTGAGATCTGGAATCAAACTTAGCTAGGTTATCTTTAATGTTCAACATAAAACAGATGCAGCCATATTGCTTAAAGTAGGAAATATTGGGTTTGTTTCCTTTCCACAGTTTATAAGGAGTTTTATTTAAGATGGACTTGATGTAGACTTTATTCTAATTGTAGCAGGTTGTGTTGACAGCTTCTGCCCAAAGGTAGGTGGCAACCTTCATATCATTCAGCATGGTTTTGGCCATCTCCTGCAGTGATCTGTTCTTCCTTTCCACCACTCCATTCTGTTGAGGTATTCTGGGGGATGAGAAGTTGTGTGAGATGCCATTCTCATCATAGAATTCTTCAAAATACTTGTTCTCGAATTCACCTCCATGATCACTTCTGATGGTTATGATCTTAATACCCTGTTCATTCGTAACTTGCTTACAGAAAGAAATGAATACTCTGTGAGATTCATCTTTGTTCTTTAAAAATTTTACCCAAGTCCACCTTGAGTAATCATCAACAATCACAAAACCATATTTCTTACGACCGAGAGAAGCTGTTTTACCAGGACCAAATAGATCTAAGTGAAGCAGTTCAAGTGGTTGAGAGGTAGAAACACATTTTTTAGTTCTAAAAGAGCTTTTAGTTTGTTTACCTCTTTGACATGCTTCACACAGAATCTCAGTTTTGGAACTTACCTTGGGAAGCCCTCTTACCAACTGGAGTTTGCTCAACTCGGATATAAGTCTAGGGTTTGCATGCCCTACGCTGTTGTGCCAAATCAGATTCTGCTCACTTACAGATAATAAGCATTTAACCTGTTGCTTAGCAAGACTAAAAAGATCAATTTTATAAACATTATCCTTCCTAGTGCTAGTAAATAAAACAGTCCCATCAAGTTGACTAACAGCTTTGCATGTTTTTTGATTAAACATAACATCATAATTGCAGTCACTTAATTGACTTATGCTCAGAAGATTATGTTTGAACCCTTTAACTAACAGAACATTTTTAATAGACAAGGGAGAAGAAGTGTTACCAACAGTTCGTGTACCAATAATCTGACCTTTCTGGTTTCCTCCAAAGGAAACTTTGCCTCCATTCTTCATAGTCAGATCCAAAAACATAGATTTATCTCCTGTCATGTGCTTGGAGCAGCCACTGTCAAGATACCAAGTTTTGTGTTGCTGATCAGACCTTGCCTTTTCTTTGTCAGAATTAGAGTCAGAGTCAGACTCAGATTCAGACTTAGCTTCTGTTCGAGCCATTAGAGCCAGTTCTTCTTCTGGCCTGTTTGAGCAGTTTCCTTGATTCTGCTTTGGTTGATAAACCATGTTCCTCTGATGATTCTGGAACATGTTTTGATTCTTGTAATTTGGGTGAATCTGGTGGTTCTGATGAATTTGGTAATTCTGGTAATTCCTGATCTGATTTTGGTTCTGGTTCCAATGTTGATTCTGATTCTGGTTCAAGTACTGATTCTGATTTTGGTTCCAGAGTTGATTCTGGTTCCAGTTCTTGTGCTTCTGATACTGATTCCAGTTCTGATTCTCGTTCCAGTTTCTGTGCTTCTGATACTGGTTCCAGTTCTGGTTCTGGTTCCAGTTCCTGTTTTGATTCTGGTTCCAATTTTGGTTTTGATTCCGATTCTGGTTCTGGTTGAGTTGACCAGACCTTCTTCCATCAGACTCAAATTGCCTTTGTCTTGTTGTAGCAGGAACATAAACCTTTTTCTGCTTGTGCATTGCCAACATCCATTGTCCAAGCACCATTGTTGGTGTCTCATTCTGGTTGCTCAGAATATCTGAAACATAGACAATTTGATCTTTTGGTACCTAGAACTGATTGGGTCTAGGTTTGTTAGTTTTAACAACTCTCTGATCTTGTTCAGATATTACCATTGGACAAGATAATTCAGAGTGACCTTTCTTAGCATAAACAATGCATAAAACATCAGATTGAACAGCTTTACTTTCAGTAATCGTTTCTGTAAAACCAAGACCTCTCTTTCCAGTGTTACTATTCCCATAAATCATAGATGCATATTTACTTCTTTCCATTCCATTAAAGTTTTGAAAGAATTGTTCATGCATATCAGATTCACAAACAGTTTTGGAAGTGGAACAAACATTGCTTTTGAGAGTTTGGTTTTCAGATTTGAGTCTTGCAACTTCAGTTTTAAAATCCTTGTTTTCAGCTGCATACTCAGAATTTTGATTCTTTAAAACTTGGACTTCTTTGGTCAGATTTTTCTTATCTTCCCTAAGAGTTTTCAATTTTAATGCCATCTTATTGTTTGCATTTAAGAAATCTTTTAAAGTATCAATTAACTCAGATTTAGAGAGATCAGAAAATACCTTATCGTCTTCATCTTCTGAATCTGTTACAAAGCTGAGCTGTATTCAGAACTTGAGTTTGTATGAGCCATCAGAACCAGAATTGCTCCCTCTGATGTGCTTTTAGACTTGCTTGAATTACTGCTTCGATCATTCTTCCTTCTGCCTGCTTTCCTTCCTGAATTCTTGCCTTTATGAAGTCCAGAGGCAAACCTGATGTGTTCCATCTTTGCTGTTTCTGCCTCTTCTTCTCCAGACGATTCTTCCTCGTATTCTGATATATCCCAGGCTGCCATCAGAACCTTCTTTCTGAATATGGAACTCTTCTTGTGTTGTTTGCCTTTTTCAAGATTTGGACATTCTGACTTGATATGTCCTTGTTTATTGCATCCAAAACAAACAATACTCTTCTTGTCAGATTCTTCCTTTCCTTTGTTGTTATGTTTCTTCTTGAAGCTTCTTCTCTTCCTGTTTTCCCAGATCTTAACCATCTTTTTGGTTAAGTAAGCCATATCATCACAGTCACTGTCACTATCCTTTGATTCTGATGCTGCCCTTGCAGCTTTCTTCTGTTTTGACTTCAGAGCCAGATTCTTCTTCTTCTTAGGTTCATCTGCATTCAGCTCTATTTCATGAGACCTGAGTGAGCTGATCAGATCTTCAAGTTTTAAGTTGTTCAGATCTTTGGCTTGCTGAACTGCAGTAACCATTGGTCTCCACTTGGTTGGTAAGCTTCTTAGAATTTTCTTGACATGATCTACTGTTGTGTAGCTTTTCTTCAAGACCTTCAGTCCAGATATCAGAGTCTGGAATCTGCAGAACATTCCATCAATGTTTTCATCATCTTCCATCTTGAACATCTCATACTATTTGACTAGTATGTTAGCTCTTGCTTCTTGAACCTGCTGACTACCTTCATAGGTCAAAACTAGACTGTCGAATATGCTATTTGCTGTTTCTTTATCTGTGCATCTGACAAATTCCTTGAATGTGATGGCACTGATCATGATGTTTCTGGACTTGTGATGAAGTTTGTATAATCTGCTCTGGTCTAGTGTCATATCATCCATCTCCAGTTTTTTAGTTGGATCTTTTGGAATAATAGATGCAGTGTATCCTTTGACTACCATCTTCCATAGTTCAGGATCTTGAGCTATAAAGAAACTTCTTATTCTGTCCTTCCAATACTCAAGCCTTTCTCCATCAAACAGTGGTGGTCTGTTGATGTTGCCTCCCAAATCGTCTCTAGATTCTGCCATGTTGAACACCTTGGACCTTTCCTCAAATACTATTAAGTGCTCAGTCTTGAGACTCAGCTCTGATGCTAATTGAAGGTGCAAACACGAGAAGGGGGGGTTGAATTGTGTTTGACTAACTTGAATACTTTTTTTGTTTTTGCAGTTTTAAAACAAAACCTGATGTATGAATAAAACAGAGTTAGCAGCGGATATAAAGTAAAGATAAAAACACAGAATTTTTAAACCGGTTCACCGTTAATGAGGCTACGTCCAGTCCCTTCACCTTGAAGGATTTCACTAATTCAAACCTTGAATTACAACAATACCACTGACCCTCCAAGTCAGTCTTCTCAAACAGTCTAACAATCCTAGACTTTTGAGGAATACAGCACCTTGACTTCTTAAGTCAAGTCTTCTCCTACCAATCTGACAACCCCAGATTGTAGAAGGAATTACAACGCCTTGAATCTAATTGCTAAGTAATCTGCTACCCCTTCTAACTCTCTCAGATTGTAGACTCTACTTCAACAACGTAGATCTAACACAAGGGAAAGAAAATAACACGAGTGCTTGCTTTTGGAAAGCTAAAACACACAATTAACCTCACTGACAACTTGAGTGTTTGCTTTGGAAGTGTATGATTATTTTGTGATTTTCGATACTAAGAATTCTGCCTTGAGCCTCCTTTTGTAGATGCAAATTAGGGTCTCTTCCAAGCTTAATTTCGAGCTGTATCTTGCTGGATTCTCTTGCAAAAATAACTTGACCAATCGGGCTGCACTTAAATAAAAAACATATCTTTTTTATGCTTCAGATTTTCTTTCAAAAATAATTAGCCAATCATGTCTTTAGTTTCTTCCCGCCAACAGCTCCTGATCTTCCATACGACTTCACTTTATTTTTGTAATAAATCTTTTTAATACTTTGATCAAATTTAATAAGATCTCCACCGTTAATCCTCATGATCTCATGATCTTCAAATTTAAAAAGATCTCCACCGTTAATACTCAAGGGGACTAGAGGATTTTCGTCGTCATAATCCTCCATAATTGAAGGGTCATGAGGGTCCAGAGAGAGCGGACCAGTGGATTCAAGTGATGGAGAAAATCTTTGAAATGATTAATTATCGAGCAACGGTGATGGTCAATTATGCTACCTATCTGCTGATAGGGGATGCAGAGTATTGGTGGAGGAGTATAAGGCTACTGATGGGGTCAGCTCACGAGCAGGTGAACTGGGAGACGTTCAAAATGAAGTTTTTGGACAAATACTTCCCGATGAGCACTAGAACCAAGTTGGGTGACGATTTCCTGAAATTGCACCAGGGAAACATGACGGTGGGGGAATATGCAGCTAAGTTTGAATCTCTATCAAGACATTTCAGATTTTTCCGGGAAGAAGTTGATGAACAGTTTATGTGCCATTGCTTCCAAAATGGACTGAAGTATGAGATTCAAGACTCGGTCTTACCATTGGGAATTCAACGTTTCCAAGTCTTAGTGGAGAAGTGTAGAGAGGTTGAAGATATGAAGAACAGGAGGGCAAACAGAGGAGGGAACTTTAATTCATGAGGGCCTAATCGGATGCACTATCAGAACAATAGAGGAAAGTAGGTTGCTAAGCCATATAACCGGCCACAAAACAACATAGAGGCCAGAATCGGCCGGTAAATCAAAATTTTGGACAACAATTGGGACAAGGAATCCGATGTTACCGATGTGGGAGAGAGGGACATATTGCTATTGCTTGTACCACAAAGGATCTTATGTGTTTCAATTGCCAGAAACCAGGACACGTGGCGAGAGATTGCCGCGTTCCGAAGGTGGAACCAACAGTGAACGCAACTAGGGCTACTCGTCCTATTGCTAGGGGACGCGTCTATCACATGGGAGCTGAAGCTGGGAGTCAAGCTCCAAATTTAATCCAGCAAGATTGTGAGATTGCAGGTAATTCACTAACTACACTTTTTGATTCGGGGGCAACCCATTCTTTCATTGCTATGGATTGTGTGAATCGTTTGAAGTTATCTGTGTCTGCTTTACCTTTTCATTTGGTTGTTTCCACACCTGCTAAGACCTTGACCGTAAACTCTGCATGTTTACATTGTACTGTAACGATTCAAAATAGAGATTTCTTGGTTAATTTAATCTGTCAACCCCTACAATCACTCGAGATCATTCTCGGCATGGATTGGATGACGTATAATTATGTAGTCTTGGATTGCGCTCGAAAATTAGTTATTTTCCCCAAACCTGGAGTCGTTCGGTATTTGGCTGCTAACAAACTCGAAGTATCTCTGAGAGAAGGAACTCAGGAATTTTTATCATTGGCTAACGTGGAGACCAAGATGGATGTGAACATAGAAGATGTGGTGTTAGTCAAAGAATATCTGGACGTATTTCCAATAGAAATTCCAGGATTACCCCCGGTAAGAAAGGTGGAGTTCTTCATTGATTTGCACCTAGGAACTGGACCTATTTCAATTGCGCCGTATCGGATGTCACCATTGGAATTAAGCGAGCTTCAGGGTCAAATTGAAGGTTTATTGGAGAAAGGATTTATCAAACCAAGTGTGTCGCCATGGGGAGCTCCGGTGTTGTTGGTTAAGAAGAAGGCTGGAAGTTCACGCTTATCTGTGGATTATCGGAAACTTAACAAGGTAACTATTAAGAATCATTATCCTTTACCACGCATCGATGATTTAATGGACCAATTGAGGGGAGCCGCGGTGTTTTCAAAGATATATTTGAAGTCAGGATATCATCAGATTCGGGTAAGAGAATGAGATATTCAAAAGACTGCTTACAGGACCCGTTATGGACATTATGAATATCTCGTTATGCCATTTGGAGTTACGAATGCACCAACGATTTTCATGGACTATATGAATAGAATCTTCAGCCCATTTCTGGATAAATTTGTGGTGGTGTTCATCGATGATATTTTGATTTATTCAAAGGATGAAGAAGAACACGGAAAACACCTACGCCAAGTTCTTGAAGTCTTACGCGAGAAGGAATTGTAGGCTAAGTTATCGAAGTGCGAGTTTTGGCTAGAGAAAGTGAACTTCTTAGGACATGTGATAACAAAAGAAGGAATCGTTGTGGATCCGGCAAAGATTGAGACAATTCTTGCCTGGAATTAGCCCCAGACTATCACAGACATACGAAGTTTTGTCAGACTAGCAGGATACTACAGGAGATTTATTGAAGGATTTGCTAAGATTGTAGCTCCTTTGACACAACTCACCAGAAAGAATCAGCCGTTTGCATGGATGGAGAAGTGTGAGGAAAGTTTTCAGTTGCTTAAGGAAAAGTTGACAACCTCACCAGTGTTGATCTTGCCACAGCTAGAGGAACCATACGAAGTCTACTGTGATGCATCTCACCAAGGTCTGGGATGTGTTTTGATGCAACACAAGAAAGCTGTAGCCTACGCCTCAAGGCAATTGAAGACTCACGAACGAAAATATCCTACTCATGATTTAGAGCTGGCTGCAGTAGTGTTTGCATTAAAGGTCTGGAGGCACTACTTATATGGATGCACGTTCATGGTGTTCAGTGACCGTAAAAGCTTGAAGTATCTGTTCGATTAAAAAGAATTGAACATGCGGCAGAGGAGATGGATGGAGACTTTCAAGGATTTTGATTTTTCATTGCAGTACCACCCTGGGAAAGCCAATGTGGTGGCTGATGCGTTGAGTAGGAAAAGTGTATCAGTATCTTTAATGATAATGGCCAGACAACAAGAGTTGTGGGAAACATTTAGAGATCTACATTTGGACGTAGAGTTTGCACCTGGAATTTTAAAGTGTGGAATGATAACAATTTCGAGTGGTTTACTTGAGGAGATTGCAAACTTGCAAGATGATACATTGATCCAAGAAAAGAGGAATCTGAAGGACAGACAACTGAGTTCAGGGTCGCACCAGAGAATATTCTGAGAAGTAATGGAAGAGTTTGTGTACCGGAAGTTGCAGATATGAGAAGAGCGATTTTGGAAGAGGCTCATAAAAGTAAGTTTAGTTTTCATCCTGGAGCGACCAAGATGTACCAGGACTTAAGATAGAATTACTGGCGGAGTATGTATCGGCTTGTTTAACTTGTCAGAAAGCGAAAGTAGAACATCAGCAACCTGCTGGAATGTTGCAACCTTTGGATATACCGGAATGGAAGTGGGATAGGATTTCCATGGATTTTATAACTGGATTGCCCAAGACAAGGAAAAAGAATGATTCGATTTGGCTAATAGTGGATCGATTGACAAAATCCGCACATTTCTTGCCGGTGAAGACCACTTATAAAGTAGATAAGCTGACAGATATCTACATTGTTGAGATTGTGAGATTACACGGAGTACCATCGAGTATTGTATCAGACCGTGATCCAAAATTCACTTCTCATTTTTGGGGAGCGCTGTATGAAGCTTTGGGAACGAAACTGAAATTGAGTTCAGCTTACCATCTGCAAACAGACGGACAGACTGAGAGAACAAATCAGTCCTTGGAAGATCTATTAAGAGCATGTGTGTTGGATGACAGAGGAAACTGGGATGAGGTATTGCCATTGATTCAGTTTACTTACAACAATAGCTTCCACGCAAGTATTGGAATGGCACCCTACGAGGCTTTGTATGGACGCAAGTTTCAGACGCCTCTATGCTGGTATAAGGACGGAGAATGTATGATTGTTGGACCTGAGATGGTGGAACAGACTACAGAGAAAATCAAGAGGGTACAAGAGAAAATGAAGATTTCGCAGGATCGTCAGAAGAGTTATGCGAACAAGCGTCGCAGACCTTTGGAATTCGAGCAGGGTGATCATGTATTTCTAAGGGTCACACCTACAACTGGTGTTGGCAGAGCTATTAAGTCAAGAAAGTTGTCTCCGAAATTTATTGGACCATACCAGATTACTGCACGAATTGGACCATTGGCTTATCGGATCGCTTTACCTCCCATACTGTCCAATATTCACGACGTATTTCACGTGTCACAGTTAAGGAAATATATTTCGGATCTGTCACATGTAATCGAACTAGACACAATTCAACTGAAGGATAACCTATCATTTGAAGTACTCCCTATAAGAATTGAAGACAGGAAGATTAAACAGTTGAGAAACAAGGAAGTCCCACTAGTCAAAGTGATTTGGAATCCGACTATGGGAGACGCAACTTGGGAAGTGGAGAGTAAGATGAGCGAACAATATCCCCAATTGTTCATCGACATGTAGTTTCGAGGACGAAACTAATTTAAGGGGGTGGTAATGTAAGACCCTTAAATTTAAAATTTAATTATCGAATTAATAATAAGTGTATTTTGGGGACATTTGTAAAATATTTAATATATGTATGTTTTGTGTGAATATATATATATATAAATATTTATTTTTGGAAGATCAATTAAAATTATTGGATGAAGAGTAAATTAATTTAATTATGAGTAATTAAATTATCGGGCAGTTAATTAAGGGATTATCTGCTAATTACGACGGAACTGGTTAAGTGCTGGACGGTCCAGCAATATTCTAATATTATTTTTGATGAGGTGGCACATAGATGGTCCAGCAAAAGTTGTTCCTCTCCTCATTACGGAGCTAGAGAACCCACTTTGGTAACGGCAAACGCAAACGGAGACTTCGCCGATTTTTGACGCAGAAACGTGAACGGGAGCAGTAACGTAACAGTGGTAAGGGCACCTTCCACTTTCTAGTTTGCATTAGGGCTGTAAATGCATACTGTTATGGCATTAATGTTGTTTCATTACTGTTTTTGAGGAAAAACTGTTTTGCATGTCACTTTGAAGGATGAAAAATGCATTCTGTTGTGGTTTTAACAACCTGTGATGTTGCTGTTTTGGTAGTTACATCAATGTTGTTTTGTTTGTGTGGGAAAGCTGAAAAATGTTTTGCATGTTATTTTGAAGATGATCAAAATGCATGTTCATAAAACTGTTTTGCATGTTGTTATAAAATGCGAGAAATGCATTCTGTTGATGTTTGATGTTATGTGATGTTAGTTGTTTTGGCTGAAATACATTAGTGTTGTTCTGTTGTGTGAAAAAGCTGGCAAATGTTGTGCATGTTATTTTGGCTGTATAAGAATACTGGAAAATACTCTGCATGTGTTTTGAGAAATGATCCAAATGTAAACGTGTAAAAATGTCTGTTTTGTGGGGGTTGTCATTCTGTTTTGGGTGATTCTGGTGGTGCTAATGTTTTCAAAAGAAAAGGATTTAAAGTGATGAAAGTGCTTTTCTGGACAATCTGTTATTGATGAAAAATGCCTGAGTTTTGTGGTTCAAAAGAGTGGTGGAACCGTTTTGGGGTTGTGTTGGTTTTTCAAAGGAAAAAGTTTGAAAACGTGTTGAAGTTTCAGGAAAATTTCACTGAATTCGAAGGTGTATTCGAATACGGCATGAGTGTATTCGAATACAACCTGAAAAGCTTCTGTGTTATTCAAATTTTTGAACTTGTATTCGAATACGAGCTTCTGTATTCGAATACAGATGAAGGATTTTTGCTTCTGACATTGCATCTGTATTCGGCTACGACCCTGTCGTATTCGAATACAGAATTGAAATTTTACCACTGTATTCGCATCTGTATTTGAATACAGCACCCTCGTATTCGAATACAGGATGCTGATTTTCACTATTTTTGCTTATGTATTCGAATACAAGGGAGCTGTATTCGAATACAGATTCGTGTTTTTCCAGAAAATCAAGTTTCAGACACTGTCATGTGAACTCTAAGTGTTGGGGAACATTGGGAAGGTTTGAAATGATTTAAAATTGAGTTTTTGAAATAGTTTTGAAGAGGAGATGATGGGGTTCTTGAAACCTTTAATGATATTGGGAAAATGCTGAATATACACTATTTTGTCTTCTGTATTCGAATACAAGTATGTTGTATTCGAATACAGAGTGTTGAAATTGCAGTTTTAGCTTCTGCATTCGAATACAAGGGAGTTGTATTCAAATACAGATGCGTGTTTTTCATAAAACCAAAGTTTTAAACATTGTTTTACAAACCTTAAGTGTTGAGGAACATTGGGAAGGTTGGTGATGAATTAAAATGGAGTTTTTGGTGATGGTTTGAAGTGGTAATATGAAACTTTTGAGATCTCTACTGATGTTGTGAAAAATACTGATTTTTCCACTGTGACAGCTTCTGTATTCGAATACAAGGAAGCTGTATTCGAATACATAGTGTTGATTTTGTACTGTTTTGGCTGATGTATTCGGATACAGGGAAGCTGTATTCGAATACAGATTCGTGTTTTCCAGAAATCTCAGTTTTAAACACTGTTTTATGAATTTTAAGAGTTGGGCGAATGCACTGGTACTGGTCTGTTGAGCGACTGTACCTTGGTATATGAAAAACGTGCTGGTCTGTTGAGCGACTGCACTGGTGCTGATCTGTTGAGCGATTGCACCCTAGTCATGAGGGCCGTTAAAGTTAAACATATTTAAATTGTCCTGGTCTGTGAGCGACTGCACCTTGGTAATTCCAAGAAGTTGAGTACTTGAGCATATACATATTGCATCGGGTGGTTGACCGGTGGGTCACAAATTGGATATATGTTGATGATTGGAAATTGATGTGTGTAGGTACTTTATAAAATCTGAATTTTTGATGAATGATTGTGATTGATGAGCATCCTTATTTATCATCATTGTTATATGATATACCATGGATATATTTGTTACTGTGATATAAATGTTATGTGTTAATTGTTAATATCGGTCGGTGACCCTTTACTATTATTTGGGAAATTGGGCTTTTCCCTCAGATGATACCCAGACCCATCCCACCGACGGTTACACTAACGACGGAGACGTCATTAGTTTCCCCTGATCTTTACGTATGGAGTATTCGTGGGCAACGTAGAGGGACGAACGACTGGGGTGAAGATGAGGCTTGTCGAGGAAGTGGTGGAAATCACTTGTTACTGTAGCTAAGTGCATGATCAGACTAAACTTTTGTGTACGGTCTTTAGTCTGGGGAATGTAATTGGTTATTTTGGGAATTATTGTATAACTTTTCTGCTAATATTTTTCCGCACTCTGATAATATTTTGGTGGGTCCATGATACAGCTGTTGGATGTATCTTTATTTTGATATATTTTGAAGAATTAAATTCCCAAAAATAATTTACTTGATTAATCATGATGTAATTATTTAATTACTTCTCTATTTTGGATTACGACATCGAACGATATTTATTTTGAATTGATTTTAATCATTCTGAAGTAAATTGAAAAAAATTCTTTTATTTATTTTGGTTAAAAAAAAAATACACTCGCACTGTGTTTTAAACTCGGGGTGTTACAATTTGCATATATTGGGTTTTTGTCTTTTGCACTTCAGATATGTGTAAGACCCTTAAATTTAAATATTAATTTTGGAATTTTTGTCAAGGGTATTTTGGGAATTTTTGTAAAATATTTAATATATGTATGTTTTAAGTGAATATATATATATAAATATTTATTTTGGAAGAGGAATTAAAATTATTGGATGAAGAATTAAATTAATTTAATTTCAAGTCATTAAATTAATTGGACCATTAATTAAGGATTAGTGGTTAATTAAATGATTAAGTGCTGAAAATGATACAACATTATTTAATTAGTATTTTTAAGAAGGAAGGCACTCAAGTAATTCTATAAGTACACGGCAGGGAGACTGAACTAAGACTAGAACTCACACCTCCCTATTTTGCATGTAATGAGTGATTGCATGCAATAGTAATTTTCCTCCCATTTCTGCCCCTGGTTTCTGAAAAAAAGCTTCACGGGTTCTTTAAATTCAAAAGAGGGAATTCCTCCAAACACCATAAACTGGAAATCCAAACCTCAAACCAGAAAACCCACAATAGTAAAGTTAATCCCCACTCCATTACGAAGCCAAAGAACTCGGTTTGGTAGCAACACACTCAGGCAGCAGCTTCCACCTGTTTTGGACGCAAAAAGCGGAACGACGGCTGAAACAAGAGCAGAAGCAGAACAAGCTACAAGGGTAAGGGCACCTTCCATCTTTTAGCTGCATTAGGACCACGAATGTGTGTTATTTCAGTTCTGTGTTTAAAAGAAAAACTGTTTTTCGAAAATGACACTTTGAAAGAAAATGCATTCTGTTGATATGTGATTATTCTGATGGTTGTTGCTGGCTGTTTTTCTAATAAAACATGTTGTTTTGCTTACGTGTGAAAGCTGAAAATGTTTGTTTGTTATTTTAATTATGATTAAAATGCATGTCTTAAAACTGTTTTGAAAAAGTCTTAAAATGCAAATATGCATTCTGTTGGTGTTTTGTTGCTCTGTGATGCGTGCATATTATTTTGATGTTTGAGGCAGCTGAAATGCTTCGCATGTTTCTGATGTTTGAGAAAACTGAGTATTTGCATGTTCTGATGTTTGAGAAAAGTGAGTATTTGCATGTTTCTGATGTTTGAGAAAACTGAGTACTTGCATGTTCTGAAGTTTGAGAAAACTGAGTATTTGCATGTTTCTGATGTTTGAGAAAAACGGAGCACTTGCATGTTTGTTCTGATGAGTGAGAAATCTAAAATGTTGCATGATGTGCTGAGGGTTTGAAAAACTAGATGATTCTGATTCTGGTGATATTGAGGATTCTGGTTGTTTTGTGTGATTCTGGTGATATTGATGATTCTGACTCTGGTTGTTTTGTGTGATTCTGGTGGTGTTGATGATTTTAAAGGAAAAAGGGATTTTAAATGAGGAAAGGGTTTGTTTTGAAAAAGTGCAGAATCTGTTTGATAATTGGTTGTCATTTTTAAAGAAAACAGTTTGAAAAAGGTTGAACTTTCACTGGTTTTCGAAGGTGTATTCGACTACAACATGTGTGTATTCGAATACAACCTTCCAGGTTTTTGTTTTATTTAAAGTTTTCAAACCTGTATTCGAATACGAGCCCTTGTATTCGAATACAGAGGAAAGATTTTTGCTTCTGTATTCGCATCTGTATTCGACTACGATCATGTCGTATTCGAATACATAAGTGAAATTTTAACACTGTATTCGCATCTGTATTGTCGAATACAGAATGCTGTTTTTCACTGTTTTCAGTTTCTGTATTCGAATACAAGGAATCTGTATTCGAATACAGATTCGTGTTTTTCCAGAAGCACTGTTTTTTTTAGCTTCTGTATTCGAATACAAGGAAGCTGTATTGGAATACAGATTCGTGTTTTCCAGAAAATCAAATTTTAAACTCTGTCAAGTGGATTTTAAAATGTTGAGAAAACTCTGGACAAGTTTAAATGATTTAAAATGGAATCTGTGAAATGGTTTTAAAGGGGAAGGGATGATGGTTTGAACAGCTTTAAGAACATGGGAGAAATGCTGAGTATTTGGGTATATTTGGGTAAATTAAAAAGGGAAGTTTTGGTGATTGTTTGAAGTGGTAGTAATGAAGTTTTAAAAACATTGCTGATGCAATGAAAGAGGTTGATTTATGCATTGAAATCTGCCTCTGTATTCGCATGCCAGAAGGCTGTATTCGAATACAGAGAGTGATTCTATACTGTTTTTGGCTTCTGAATTCGAATACAGAAGAGCTGTATTCGAATACAGATTCGTAAATCCCAGAAAAATCCCAGTTTTAAACACTGTGTCTGAATTTTTGAGAGGTTGGGGAAACATTTCAATGTGTGAATGATTAATTGACTGTTTAATCATAATTGTGATGCTGTTAATTCTGACTGTACTGTTATATTTTTAAACATGATGGAAAGCATGAATTTCTGAGTTGCATTATGTTTCTAGAGAAGTGAAACACTGCATATTCATGCATTGCATAGTCAAGTGGTACCCGCGATGGCCCACAGAGTAATGTGCAACCACGTGCTGATCTGTGAGCGATTGCACGAGTGTTGGTCTGTGAGCGACTGCACTAGGTACTGATCTGTGAGCGATTGTACCTTGGTTTATGTCAAATGTGCTGGTCTTTGAGCGACTGCACGAGTGCTGGTCTGTCAGCGACT
This sequence comes from Cicer cuneatum, assembly GCA_037974295.1. NCBI lineage: Eukaryota > Viridiplantae > Streptophyta > Magnoliopsida > Fabales > Fabaceae > Cicer > Cicer cuneatum. The sequence goes on along the minus strand of JBBPBO010001986.1, from coordinate 27,699,064 downwards.
GCACTGGTGCTGATCTGTGAGCGATTGCACCCTAGTCATGAGGGCCGTTAAATTGTGCTGGTCTGTGAGTGACTGCACCTTGGTGATTCCAAGAAAATTATGCATGAGCATATATGCATTACATTGAGGGATTTGACCGGTGTGTCACGATTGTTTATATGATGAATGTTGGAAATTAATGTGTGTGAGTGCTGTCCAGAAATCTGAAATTCTGAATTAATGATTGTGTTGTTGACGTGTGTTTGTACTTACCGCATACCTCATAATCATTGACTGCTATTTTGAAAAGGCATGAAAGTCATAAATTTTCAAATGAGCATTATTATTTTCCTCATCATCATACGTTATACATGATTATAATCGTTATATATGATGAATGTTGGAAATTAATGTGTGTGAGTGCTGTCCAGAAATCTGAAATTCTGAATTAATGATTGTGTTGTTGACGTGTGTTTGTACTTACCGCATACCTCATAATCATTGACTGCTGTTTTGAAAAGGCATGAAAGTCATAAATTTTCAAATGAGCATTATTATTTTCCTCATCATCATACGTTATACATGATTATAATCGTTGCTGTGTAATACATGCTATGTGGATATTTGTTATTTTCGGTTGGTGACCCCCTTGCTATTATATTGTGGACTTTGGGCTTTGCCCTCAGATGCCTCACAAACCCACGCCGCTTGTGGGCACCCGAACGACGGAAACGTCGTTGAATTTCCTTGATCGCTACTCGCGCACTGCTTGGGCTTTTGACCCCCTCTCAAGCAGAGCGACTTATACGGGGTGGTTGGAGCAGACAAGTAGGACCGACGGCGTGGAAGACTTCGTAGAGCGCACCCATGCGAGCATAGATTTTCCCGTGCCTTCCCGCCTGGTGTTAGAGGCGCACGGAGTTTTCGACGACGCTGAGGACTCTGCTGAAAGGGTTGAGACGGAGGCCACTGTAGGAGTGGTGACTCCCAACCCTGTGATTGGAAGAGAGATACACGAGTCTGATGCGGTAGAGGAGCGTGAAGAGCTGAGACCAGTAGCGACGGAGATTCCGGGTCCATCTAGGATCTCCGATGATTGCTACGAGATTCCGGCACCGCCGAAGCGACCACGAGTGTGTATTGACTTGACTTCTGAGGAGACCGATCCCTCTATATACGAGGAGGAGGAGGTTACGTCGAGGCGAGCTGCAGAGTCAGAAGAGACTTGCGTGGGATGCGGAGAGAATCCGTGCTACTACAGCTTCAGCGGATGATCAGTTAGACTTAATGTATTAGGTTTTGGGTTGAAATTGTAATTTGTCTTATTTTGGAAACACTGTATTATTTTTCGCTAAACCATGTACTCTGATATTTGCTGTTGATGTATTATGACAATGATATTTTGGGATGTATTAATGTTTAAAAACTAATTTCCAAGATAAGTACTTAGTGATAATCCTGATGAAGTATTTGGTTTACGTTCATCGATTAATCTATAACGTACTATTTTACGAAGAACTTTATTTTAATTCTTTTGAAATAATTTTGGGAAAACTCATTTTATTTATTAAGTTCAAAAAAAAAAATGCACCCGCGCTGTGTTTTAAACTCGGGGTGTTACAATTGTGGTATCAGAGCATTTGGTTAACTTTTGGGTTTGAGCTCTGATTAAAGTGTTTATTTTTGAGTCATTAGCTGATCATGCATAAGAAGCAAGTAGTTAAAGTTTCAACTCTTGTGTGAGTTGTGGTGTGACTGAAGTAATGATGGTTTTGTAGGAAACAATTCCTCCAAGAAGAGACGACACCGCGAGGACAAATGTCAGCCGGGAAGATAGGTTGGCTGAAGCAATGAACAATATGGCTGCGTCTGTTGCTTCCCAGACGGCTGCCAAGACTCAACGCGACTTAGAGAAGAGAGAACGAGAGATTCGCGCTGCTGAGTCTAGAGGGCTTGAGGACTTTCGCCGTCATAACCTTCCCAAGTTCACAGGTGATGAAGGTCCAGAAAGGGCGGACCAATGGATCCAAGAGATGGAAAAGATATTTGAGATGATTAACTGCCGGGCAGTAGTGCGAGTCAACTATGCCACGTACCTGCTGATAGGGGACGCAGAGTACTGGTGGAGGAGTACGAGATCACTGATGGCGTCGGCTCAAGAGGAAGTGACCTGGGAGTCATTCAAAAAGAATTTTCTAGACAAGTACTTCCCAATGAGTACGAGGACCAAGTTGGGGGATGACTTTCTGAAATTGTACCAGGGGAGTATGACAGTGGGAGAATACGCCGCTAAATTTGAGTCGCTATCCAGACACTTCAGATTCTTCCGAGAAGAAGTTGATGAACAGTTCATGTGTCATCGCTTCCAGAATGGATTGAAGTATGAGATCCAAGATTCAGTTCTACCCTTGGGAATACAACGTTTCCAAGTGCTAGTGGAAAAGTGTAGAGAGGTGGAAGAGATGAAGAATAAGAGGGCCAACAGAGGTGGTCACTTTAACTCATGAGGGCCTAGTCGGATGAATAGCCAGAACAATAAAGGGAAACAAGTTGCCAAGCCATATAACCGGCCACAGAACAACCGGAGGGGCCAGAATCGGCCGGGGAATCAGACTTTTGGACGGCAATTGGGACAAGGAGCCTGGTGTTATCGATGTGAGAAAGAAGGGCACATGGCTACTGCTTGTACCACAAGGGATCTTATGTGTTTCAATTGCCGGAAGCCAGGACATGTGGCGAGGGATTGCCGGGTTCCGAAGGTGGAGCCAACCGTGAATGCGACTAGGGCTACCCGTCCTACTGCTAGAGGCCGCGTCTATCACATGGGTGCTGAAGCTGGAGGTCAGGCCCAAAATTTAATCCAACAAGATTGTGAGATTACAGGTAACACCCTAACTGCACTTTTTGATTCGGGGGCAACCCACTCTTTCATTGTTATGGATTGTGTGCATCATTTGAAGTTGTCTGTATCTGCCTTGCCTTTTGATTTGGTTGTTACTACGCCTGCTAAGACTTTGACTGTAGACTCTGCATGTTTACACTGTACGGTAACAATTCAAAATAGGGACTTCTTGGTTAATCTAATCTGTCTACCCCTACAATCCCTCGAGATCATTCTTGGCATGGATTGGATGTCCTATAATTACGTAGTGTTGGATTGCGCTCGAAAACTAGTTCTTTTCCCCGAACCTGGAGTCGCTCGATATTGACTGCTAACCAACTCGGAGTATCGCTGAGAGAAGGAACTCAGGAGTTCTTATCATTGGATAACATGGAGACCAAGATAGATGTAAATATAAAACATGTGATGTTAGTCAAGGAATACCCGGACGTATTTCCATCTGAGATTCCAGGATTACCCCTGGTGAGAGAGGTGGAGTTCTTCATTGACTTACACCCAGGAACTGGACCTATTTCAATTGCGCCGTACCGGATGTCGCCATTGGAATTAAGCGAGCTTGAAAGTCAGATTGAAGGCTTGTTGGAGAAAGGATTTATCAGACCAAGTGTGTCGCCGTGGGGAGCACCGGTATTGTTGGTTAAGAAGAAGGATGGAAGTTCGCGTCTATGTGTGGATTATCGACAGCTTAACACGGTGACTATCAAGAACCGTTACCCTTTACCGCGCATCGAAGATTTGATGGACCAATTGAGGGGTGCAGCAGTGTTTTCAAAGATTGATTTGAAATCGAGATACCATCAGATTCGAGTAAGAGAAGGAGATATTCAAAAGACTGCTTTCAGAACTCGTTACAGGCATTATGAATATCTCGTTATGCCTTTCGGAGTTACGAATGCACCAGCAATTTTCATGGATTACATGAATAGGATTTTCAGCCCGTTTCTGGATAAGTTTGTGGTGGTATTCATCGATGATATTCTGATTTATTCAAAGGATGAAGAAGAACACGGAGAACACCTACGCCAAGTTCTTGAAGTCTTACGCGAGAAGCAACTGTATGCCAACCTGTCGAAGTGCGAGTTTTGGTTAGACAAAGTGAATTTCTTGGGACATGTGATAACGAAAGAAGGAATTGCTGTCGATCCAACAAAGATTGAGACAATTCTTGCTTGGAAACAGCCTCTGACGGTCACAAATATAAGGAGTTTTGTCGGTTTAGCAGGGTACTACAGAAGATTCATTGAAGGATTCGCTAAGATTCTAGCTCCTCTGACACAACTAACCAGAAAGAATCAGCCGTTTGCCTGGACGGAGAAGTGTGAAGAGAGTTTTCAGTTGCTAAAGGAGAAATTGACAACCTCACCAGTGTTAGTTCTGCCACAGCCAGAGGAATCATATGAAGTTTACTGTGATGCATCTCACCAAGGTCTGGGATGTGTTTTGATGTAGCACAAGAAAGCTGTAGCTTATGCCTCAAGGCAGTTGAAGACTCACGAACGGAACTACCCTACCCATGATTTAGAGCTGGCTGCTATAGTGTTTGCGTTAAAAGTCTGGAGACACTACTTATATGGATGCACATTCATGGTGTTTAGTGATCATAAAAGCTTGAAGTATCTGTTCGACCAGAAGGAATTGAACATGCGTCAGAGAAGATGGATGGAAACTCTCAAGGATTTTGACTTCTCATTGCAGTACCACCCTGGAAAGGCCAATGTGGTGGCTGATGCATTAAGTCGGAAGAGTGTGTCAGTATCTTCAATGATAATGGCCAAACAAGAAGAGTTGTGGGAAGCATTTAGAGACCTACACTTGGACGTGAAGTTTGCACCAGGAGTGTTAAAGTTTGGGATGATAACAATTTCGAGTGGATTACTTGAGGAGATTGCAAACCTGCAAGATGACGCATTATTCAAAGAAAAGAGGAATTTGATAGCGCAAGGGCAGACAACTGAGTTCAGCGTCGGAACAGATAATATTCTGAGGTGTAATGGAAGAATTTGTGTAGCGGAAGTTGCAGAGATGAGAAGAATGATTTTGGAAGAAGCTCATAAGAGTAAGTTGAGTATTCATCCGGGAGCAACCAAGATGTACCAGGACTTAAGGCAGAATTTCTGGTGGCCAGGAATAAAAAGGGATGTGGCAGAATATGTATCCGCTTGTTTGACTTGTCAGAAAGCGAAAGTGGAACATCAATGACCTGCTGGAATACTGCAACCTTTGAACATACCAGAATGGAAGTGGGACAAAATTTCCATGGATTTCATAACAGGACTGCCCAAGACAAGGAAAAAGAATGATTCAATTTGGGTAATAGTGGACCGTTTGACAAAGTCTGCACATTTCCTACCGGTAAGGACCACTTATAAGGTAGATAAGCTGACGGAAATCTACATCGCTGAGATTGTGAGGTTACACAGCGTTCCATCAAGTATAGTATCCGACCGTGACCCAAAATTCACGTCTCATTTCTGGGGAGCGCTACAAGAAGCTTTGGGCACAAAACTGAAATTGAGTTTAGCCTACCATCCACAAACAGATGGACAAACAGAGAGGACGAATCAGTCCTTGGAGGATCTCTTAAGAGCATGCGTGTTGGATGACAGAGGGAGTTGGGATGACGTTCTGCCATTGATTGAGTTCACCTACAACAACAGTTTCCACGCTAGCATTGGGATGGCGCCCTATGAAGCATTATACAGACGCAAGTGTCAAACGCCTTTTATGCTGGTATAAGGATGGAGAGAGTATGATTGTTGGACCTGAGATGGTGGAACAGACCACAGAGAAAATCAAGAGAATACAAGAGAAAATGAAGGCTTCACAAGATCGTCAGAAGAGTTATGCAAACAAGCGCCGCATACCCTTGGAATACGAGCAGGGTGATCATGTATTTCTCAGGGTTACACCTACAACTGGTGTTGGCAGAGCTATTAAGTCCAGGAAGTTGACTCCTAAATTTATTAGACCATACCAGATTACTGCGCGCATTGGACCATTGGCCTATCGGATTGATTTACCTCCAATACTCTCCAACATTCATGACGTATTTCATGTGTCGCAGCTAAGAAAGTACATTGCAGACCCGACACATGTAATCGAGCCTGATACAATTCAGCTAAGGGACAACCTGTCGTTTGAAGTATTTCCGGTGAGGATCGAAGACAGGAAGATTAAGCAGTTGAGAAACAAGGAAGTCCCACTAGTCAAGGTGATTTGGAATCCGACTACTAGAGACGCAACCTGGGAATTGGAAAGTAAGATGAAGGAACAATACCCTCAATTATTTACGGACATGTAGTTTCGAGGACGAAACTAATTTAAGGAGGGTAGTATTGTAAGACCCTTAAATTTAAATATTAATTTTGGAATTTTTGTCAAGGGTATTTTGGGAATTTTTGTAAAATATTTAATATATGTATGTTTTAAGTGAATATATATATATAAATATTTATTTTGGAAGAGGAATTAAAATTATTGGATGAAGAATTAAATTAATTTAATTTCGAGTAATTAAATTAATTGGACAATTAATTAAGGATTAGTGGTTAATTAAAGGATTAAGTGTTGAAAATGATACAGCATTATTTAATTAGTATTTTTAAGAAGGAAGGAACTCAAGTAATTCTATAAGTACACGGCAGGGAGACTAAACTAAGACCAGAACTCACACCTCCCTATTTTGCATGTAATGAGTGATTGCATGCAATAGTAATCTTCCTCCCATTTCTGCCCCTGGTTTCTGAAAAACAGCTTCACGGGTTCTTTAAATTAAAAAGAGGGAATTCCTCCAAACACCATAAATTGGAAATCCAAACCTCAAACCAGAAAACCCACAATAGTAAAGTTAATCCCCACTCCATTACGAAGCCAAAGAACTCGGTTTGGTAGCAACACACTCAGGCAGCAGCTTCCACCTGTTTTGGACGCAAAAAGCAGAACGACGGCTGAAACAAGAGCAGAAGCAGAACACGCTACAAGGGTAAGGGCACCTTCCATCTATTAGCTGCATTAGGACCACGAATGTGTCTTATTTCAGTTATGTGTTTAAAAGAAAAACTGTTTTTCGAAAATGACACTTTGAAAGAAAATGCATTCTGTTGATATGTGATTATTCTGATGGTTGTTGCTGGCTGTTTTTCTAATAAAACATGTTGTTTTGCTTACGTGTGAAAGCTGAAAATGTTTGTATGTTATTTTAATTATGATTAAAATGCATGTCTTAAAACTGTTTTGAAAAAGTCTTAAAATGCAAATATGCATTCTGTTGGTGTTTTGTTGCTCTGTTATGCGTGCATATTATTTTGATGTTTGAGGAAGCTGAAATGCTTCGCATGTTTCTGATGTTTGAGAAAACTGAGTATTTGCATGTTCTGATGTTTGAGAAAAGTGAGTATTTGCATGTTTCTGATGTTTGAGAAAACTGAGTACTTGCATGTTCTGAAGTTTGAGAAAACTGAGTATTTGCATGTTTCTGATGTTTGAGAAAAACGGAGCACTTGCATGTTTGTTCTGATGAGTGAGAAATCTAAAATGTTGCATGATGTGCTGAGGGTTTGAAAAACTGGATGATTCTGATTCTGGTGATATTGAGGATTCTGGTTGTTTTGTGTGATTCTGGTGATATTGATGATTCTGACTCTGGTTGTTTTGTGTGATTCTGGTGGTGTTGATGATTTTAAAGGAAAAAGGGATTTTAAATGAGGAAAGGGTTTGTTTTGAAAAAGTGCAGAATCTGTTTGATAATTGGTTGTCATTTTTAAAGAAAACAGTTTGAAAAAGGTTGAACTTTCACTGGTTTTCGAAGGTGTATTCGACTACAACATGTGTGTATTCGAATACAACCTTCCAGGTTTTTGTTTTATTTAAAGTTTTCAAACCTGTATTCGAATACGAGCCCTTGTATTCGAATACAGAGGAAAGATTTTTGCTTCTGTATTCGCATCTGTATTCGACTACGATCATGTCGTATTCGAATACATAAGTGAAATTTTAACACTGTATTCGCATCTGTATTGTCGAATACAGAATGCTGTTTTTCACTGTTTTCAGTTTCTGTATTCGAATACAAGGAATCTGTATTCGAATACAGATTCGTGTTTTTCCAGAAGCACTGTTTTTTTTAGCTTTTGTATTCGAATACAAGGAAGCTGTATTGGAATACAGATTCGTGTTTTCCAGAAAATCAAATTTTAAACTCTGTCAAGTGGATTTTAAAATGTTGAGAAAACTCTGGACAAGTTTAAATGATTTAAAATGGAATCTGTGAAATGGTTTTAAAGGGGAAGGGATGATGGTTTGAACAGCTTTAAGAACATGGGAGAAATGCTGAGTATTTGGGTATATTGGAAATGTTGTGGTAAATTAAAAAGGGAAGTTTTGGTATTTGTTTGAAGTGGTAGTAATGAAGTTTTAAAAACATTGCTGATGCAATGAAAGAGGTTGATTTATGCATTGAAATCTGCCTCTGTATTCGCATGCCAGAAGGCTGTATTCGAATACAGAGAGTGATTCTATACTGTTTTTGGCTTCTGAATTCGAATACAGAAGAGCTGTATTCGAATACAGATTCGTAAATCCCAGAAAAATCCCAGTTTTAAACAGTGTGTCTGAATTTTTGAGAGGTTGGGGAAACATTTCAAAGTGTGAATGATTAATTGACTGTTTAATCATAATTCTGATGCTGTTAATTCTGACTGTACTGTTATATTTTTAAACATGATGGAAAACATGAATTTCTGAGTTGCATTCTGTTTCTAGAGAAGTGAAACACTGCATATTCATGCATTGCATAGTCAAGTGGTACCCGCGATGGCCCACAGAGTAATGCGCAACCACGTGCTGATCTGTGAGCGATTGAGCGAGTGTTGGTCTGTGAGCGACTGCACTAGGTACTGATCTGTGAGCGATTGTACCTTGGTTTATGTCAAACGTGCTGGTCTGTAAGCGACTGCACGAGTGCTGGTCTGTGAGCGACTGCACTGGTGCTGATCTGTGAGCGATTGCACCCTGGTCATGAGGGCCGTTAAATTGTGCTGGTCTGTGAGTGACTGCACCTTGGTGATTCCAAGAAAATTATGCATGAGCATATATGCATTACATTGAGGGATTTGACCGGTGTGTCACGATTGTTTATATGATGAATGTTGGAAATTAATGTGTGTGAGTGCTGTCCCGAAATATGAAATTCGGAATTAATGATTGTGTTGTTGACGTGTGTTTGTACTTACCGCATACTTCATAATCATTGACTGCTGTTTTGAAAAGGCATGAAAGTCATAAATTTTCAAATGAGCATTATTATTTTCGTCATCATCATACGTTATACATGATTATAATCGTTGCTGTGTAATACATGCTATGTGGATATTTGTTATTTTCGGTTGGTGACCCCCTTGCTATTATATTGTTGACTTTGGGCTTTGCCCTCAGATGCCTCACAAACCCACGCCGCCCATGGGCACCCGAACGACGGAAACGTCGTTGAATTTCTTTGATCACTACTCGCGCATTGCTTGGGCTTTTGACCCCCTCTCAAGCAGAGCGACTTATACGGGGTGGCTGGAGCAGACAAGTAGGACCGACGACGTGGAAGACTTCGTAGAGCGCACCCATGCGAGCATAGATTTTCCCGTGCCTTCCCGCCTGGTGTTAGAGGCGCACGGAGTTTTCGACGACGCTGAGGAGTCTGCTGAAAGGGTTGAGACGGAGGCCACTGTAGGAGTGGTGACTCCCAACCCTGTGATTGCGAGAGAGATACATGAGTCTGATGCGGTAGAGGAGCGTGAAGAGCTGAGACCAGTAGCGACGGAGATTCCGGGACCATCTAGGATCTCCGATGATTGCTAGGAGATCCCGGCACTGCCGAAGCGGCGACGAGTGTGTATTGACTTGACTTCTGAGGAGACCGATCCCTCTATGTACGAGGAGGAGGAGGAGGAGGTTACGTCGAGGCGAGCTGCAGAGTCAAAAGAGACTTGCGTGGGATGTGGAGGGAATTCGTGCTACTGCAGCTTCAGCGCATGATCAGTTAGACTTAATGTATTAGGTTTTGGGTTGAAATTGTAATTTGTCTTATTTTGGAAACACTGTACTATTTTTCGCTAAACCATGTACTCTGATATTTGCTGTTGATGTATTATGACAATGATATTTTGGGATGTATTAATGTTTAAAAACTAATTTCCAAGATAAGTACTTAGTGATAATCTTGATGAAGTATTTGGTTTACGTTCATCGATTAATCTATAACGTACTATTTTACGAAGAACTTTATTTTAATTCTTTTGAAATAATTTTGGGAAAACTCATTTTAATTATTAAGTTAAAAAAAAAACAAAAAATGCACCCGCGCTGTGTTTTAAACTCGGGGTGTTACAATATGCATCGCTTCAGCTACAAGAGTGACTCCGCTATTTTGCATAGTGGTTTGATCATCTTGTTTTGTGTTATAAAATGTATAGCCGTTAATTACATAACCGATGTAAGAAAAGACATGTAAACTCGGGCCATTTTCTAGCCACCTCAATCTCTCTGAAATTGAAGCGGGGTCTATATCAAACTTTGATTTATGTGATTTTTAGCCATGTTATAAAACTACAATTGTGCTCTCGTGTTATCCAATTTTTATTCCTATTCATGTTCAAAATAGATAATTGATCCATGTGTATTATAACATACAGTTGAACCTCATCATCATTGTGCAGAACATACAATTGTGCCTGCACCCATTTTGTCCTTGATATAGTCATTACTCTCGGATATATCGGTCTATCGGATACATCCATCTCATATAAGCTGGCCAACAAAGTTGTGTCCCCTTAACAAGATGAACAGTAAGGTGCACCATTATATCAAAAAACGAGGTTGGGAAATACATTTCAAGCTCACACAAAGTAACAACAATTTCCCTCTGCAATGTCGGTAATTTCTGAGGATCGATCACTTTACTACAAATTTCCCTTAAGAAGAAACATAATTTAGTTATGGCTCGTCGAACTTTTTCAGGTAAAATGGAACGTATACCTATTGGTAGCAAATGCTCCATTAGAACATGACAATCATGAGTCTTCAAACCTTTTAACTTGAGGTCTTTCATACAAACTAAATTTTTAATGTTTGTACTGTATCCTTCTGGAACTTTAACTTTGTGTAGAAATTTACATAAAACAATTTTTTCCTTTCTAGATAGAGTATGAGCGGCTGGAGGTAGATATGTGCGATTTCCTTTCTTTAAGGGACCCAATTCATTTCCTATTCCCATATCGACCAAATCCAATCTTGCATTGATGCCATCCTTAGACTTTCCTGGAACACTGAGTAACATACCAATAACACTATCAAATCTATTTTTTTCAATATGCATCACATCGAGAAAATGTCTTATATACAATGACTTCCAATATGGCAATTCAAAGAAAATGGACTTTTTCTTCCCCCCAAATTTTTCAAATTCTCCCGAAAAAGGATTGCCAAATTTATTGGTCAACCTTGTACTTTTTCCAATACTTGATATCTAGTTGGTGCTAAAGGAGCAGTACCTTCCTCTAATTTTCCATTGAATGCATTTCTCCACCTACGATAATGATGACTAAAAGGTAAAAATCTATGATGTCCAAGAAAGACGTTCTTCTTACAATGTTTTAACCGCATCCAATCTGTACTCTCTTCACATATAGGACATGCACATTGACCTTTAATGCTATATCCTGATAAATTACCATATGCTGGAAAATCATTAATTGTTCCAAACAATATAGCCCTCAAAGTGAAACATTCTTTTTTATACCCATCATAAACTTCCACACCTGTCAAGTATACATCGATATCATTCCCTGGTTGTTTGGGTTCAAAAATTAACAGCGACAACATCATAAACTTACGCTTCATACATAACCATGGAGGTAGGTTATAAATCAACAAAATCACAGGCCACATGTTGTGTGATAGGCTTTTAAGACCATGTGGTTTCATTCCATCAGTAGAAAGTGCAAATTGTAGATTTCTTGACTCTCTACCGAAATCAAGATACTCGTGATCAATTTTTGCCCATTGTGGAGAATCTGCAGGGTGTCGAAACTTTCCATCTCTAATTCTTTCATCTGCATGCCATGTCAAGTGTTTTGAATCTTCTTCACTGCGATAGATGCGCCTAAATCTTGGTATTATAGGAAAGTACCACACGACTTTTGCTGGAGTAGATTCTTTCTTCTTATATCGAGAGACATTGCATTTCGGACACACCTTTAGTAATTCATATTCGTTTCAAAATGCAATCGTTAGGACACGCATGAATCCTTTCGTAACTCATGCCAATAGAGCACAAAATTCATTTAGCCTCGTAGGTTCGATTGGGAAGTTCATTATCATCTGGCAACATATCTTTTAGGAGTATTAATAATTTGTTGAAGCTTTTATCAAACCATGCATTAATCGCTTTTAAGTTGTACAACTTTAATATCGCCGAAAGTCTTGTGAATTTAGTACAACCATTATATAATGGTTTCTCTACATCACTCAACAAACTCTCAAACATTTTAGGACAATCCTGAAGATCTTCTTCAACTGCTTTTGCAATCTCCTCAACTCAGTCCCGCTCATATGTATCTGTGTCGAAATCATTTGAAGCATATGTCACACCATTCTCAAAATTAGTGTTCCCTTTTTTTTCCCTCACCATGTCTTATCCAACATTATAGCTTTGATCAATTCCATGCCATACTAAATGTCCTTCCAATTCATCTGCTCTAACACATTTTCCAAAACAACATTTTAAACAAGGACAAATGATTCGATTTGGGTCTTTTGCATTCTTTAATGCAAAATCAACAAACTCCTTCACTCCATTTTCATACTCTTTTGACAATCGATTGGAAGACATCCATTTCCAGTCCATTTATATGACCTATATGAATGCAGTGTTACACAAATTTATCAATCTATAACATTATACCAATCTATAGTATATATGCATACAAGTCTAATTTCAAAACATAACAGAATATAACAGATCGAACAGATTTTATATGATTTATCGTGTAACAATTTATATGATTTATCAAGGTTATGCCAACTACTATATTGTAAAAATTTATTTGTTTTAGAGACAACAACAAATTAATAAATACAGTACCTGAGACAATAATCACTTAGTTAAAATGGGCGCACAGTAGATGAGGGTTCAGCGAGAAGAGAGCTCACAGTAGCAGAGAGGAGGGTTCGTAGGGAGAGAACATATTAAATATATTTTTATTTATTTATCAATAATATATAATAGGTAATATTTGTCGTATACACATTAAAAATAAAATTATGTAAAATGATTCTGTACAGTTATATATATACCATTTTATAGCGCTTATAAAAAAAGCACTCTAAGAGACCATGAAATTATGCAAAAGTTTTATATTTTACAACGCTTATATATAAAGCGCTATAAACATAGTCTGGGAGCGTTATATTTTACAGCGCTTGTATACAAAGCGCTTTAAAAAGCGTTGTAAACATAGCATGGGAGCGCTATATTTTACATCGCTTATATGCGAAGCACTGTAAACATTATGTGAAAGCGCTATGTGACCCTACAACAGCACTTTTCGCAAAAGCGCTGTAAATCCTAAACCCTTTATGACCCTACAACAGCGCTTTTTCAAAAGCACTTGTCATTAAAGCGCTGTTGTATCCTCCGTTAATTTTAAAATATTATACAACAACGCTTTTAATTATAGAGCGCTTTAAAATGCGCACTGTAAAAGGCAATTTTTGGCGTAGTGTATGGTGTGTCTCTTGTGAAAGCAAATCAACAAGTGAATATTGTTGAAACTCATTTTACCAAAGATATGTTTTGTAATTAATATTGATATTTTGCCTAAGTTTCAATTAATACTCACTGCATTGGAACATTTTACTCTAGAGTATATCTTCTGTGACCTAAGATGTGTTTAACCTGGAATGAAAATGAAAAGTGGGTTCATTATCAATACATACTAGTTTGTGAGGATTGTTGGTTGAAGAAATTCTTAGTATCATGAAGAAATTCATAGAAGTATAAAATCTCTTGTTTTTTTCCTTGTGAAATATGTTGTGATTGACAAACTCGCATACTATTGTACACGTACTACAATGTAAAGTACAAATCAATACTATTTTAATAAATCAAAATATTGACAGTGCATTTTGACATTAATGAGTTTAGAAACTAATCACGTTTTCTATGATTAGCAAATTCACTTTGCATCAAAATCTTCGTAGACATTAATGAGTTTTTTATGGTATGCTAAAGTCCTTTGATTTTTAACTTGGCGATTTCCATTGTTTTTTTTTTTACAATTTCAAGTGGTCTCAAGTAGTTTCTTTTGTTTATGCTTGTTCGCATGTGTTTTTTTTACAAATCTTCAAGTTGCATTGATATTATAATTTTATTTGTATTAGAGTTCAATCTATATGGTATGTTTTTTGTTATTTAGAGTGGAAGACAAAAAATGGACTACACTTCATAGACTTAATTAAGAGTATTGGAAAGATGTTAAATCCTTTTTAGATTTTGCCTTCACTAAAGGAGAACCTCAAGGATGCACGATTTTATGTCCTTGTGCCAAGTGTAGAAATCGTTATAGAATAAGAAGAAAAGTGGTATGTGATCACCTCATAAGATTTGATTTTGTACAACACTATGATGTTTAGGTAAACCATGGAGAGCAAATTTCATTGCCTATGGAAATTGATGATCATGTGGAAGATCAAGAGGACTTACGTGATGACATCAATGACTTACTTTACGACACATTTAGGCACGTGGAAAAAGTAGAGTAATTTGATTGGCCAGTTATTTTTAAAGAGAATCTGAAGCCTAATAAAAGATACGTTTTTTATTTAAATAAAGCCCAATTGGTCAATTTATTTTTACAGAGAATCCAGCAAGATTCAGCTCGAATTTAAACATTCGAAGAGTCCCTAATCAGCATCTATAAAAGGAGGCTCAAGGCAGAATACTCATCATCGAAAATCACAAAAGAGTCATACACTTCCAAAGCGAACGCTCCCAAATTTTCATATAAGTCAATTGTGAGTTTCAGCTTTCAAGAAGCAAGTACTCGGTTATTTTCTTTCCATTGTGGCAAATCTAAGTTGTTGAAGTAGAGTCTACAATCTGAGGGAGTCAGTAGAGGTAGCAGGTTACTTGGCAATTAGATAGGATTGTATCTAAGTTGTTGAAGTAGAGTCTACAAACTGAGGGATTCAGAAAGGGTAGCAAGGTACTTAGCAATTAGATTCATAGTGTTGTGAATTCTTCTACAATCTGGGGTGTCAGATTGGCTGAAGAACAGGAGTTGTTTTTCCTCAAAGAAGTCTAGGACTATTAGACTATTTGAGAAGACTGACTTGGAGGGTCAGTAGCAAGGTTGTAATTCAAGGTTGAATTAGTGAAATTCTTCAAGGAGAAGGGACTGGACGTAGCCTCGTTAACGTTGAACCAGTATAAAATCTGTGAGTTTTTATTTTTATTTTTATCCACTGGTAACTCTGTTTTAATTATACATCAAGTTTTGTTTTGAAAGTATTAAAACAGGAAATGTATTCAAATTAAGTCAAACACAATTCAACCCCCCCTTCTCGTGTTTGCACCTTCAATTATATTGTATTAAAGATTGAGGGGAAATAGGGTTAAAAGTAATAAGCTAATTGTTGTGTTAATGTGTTTTCCTAAACCCTCTCTGAATGCTATTATGCCTCTAATTATTCTGTTATACTTCTGATTCGTTTCTGCCTCGGATTCATTTCTATCTGTGACTTATTTGTGCTTTTGATTAATTTCTACCTCTTGTCCAACACTGGGCCATGGTCTGATCTTCTGATCTCGGCCAACACTGGGCCATATACTTAACTCTTGACCATTGATCTGAACCTTTTCCCTCTCATTTGGACCAATTCTGAACTGGGTCTGGATTGAACTGAAAGTAAATCTAGACAAAGGATATTTAATTCTAGACATTTACCTCTTGATCTGGATCAGGTCTGGATTAAATCTGGACATCATTTCTTCTGATCTTGACTGAGTTTCATACTCTAAACCAAGCTATCTTCTGGTCTGGGTCAAATCTGGATTAAATCTCTTGTTCTGGACCAATTAATTTATCCTCTGATTAAGTCTGGATCAAGTCTGGACGGTATATCATTTCACTGCTAGGCTATCTTCTGGTAAGAATAACTTCTGGACTAAGTCTAACTTATGATATCTTCTAGTCTGGAACAAGTCTCCCTCTGGCAGGCTTCCTTCTAGTCTATTCCAGGTCTCCTTCTAGACTGTGCTTGCTTCTGATCTGGGCCAGTAAAGATATCCTCTAGTGGTGTTTTGACATCCTGGTGTATCCTCTGGTAATTTCAGGATGCATTATCTGGTGACTTCTGGAGGTGTATCCTCTGATAACTTCATCTTCTGGTGGCATTTTAACATAGTAATTCAAGGTACAAAATAAGATTACATGGAGTGCTTTTCTAAACATCAAAATCCTAAGTACTTAGAACCAACTTGGTTCCAACAATCTCCCCCTTTTTGATGATGACAAAACCTTAACTTATTTTGCTTGCTTATGACTCGAAGTACTTGAAATACTCCCCCTCAGACCAATCTCTTCCCCTAAGTCTAATACTGACTTTTTCTTCTCATTTTCAACTCCTTCTTGAATCACTCTTTCTTTTCTTCTCTTCTCCTGTCCTTTTCAACTCCTTCTCTTTTCATCTCTTTCTGATTTATTTTTCTCTCTCCCTGTTTCTCATCCTTTTCAACTCCTTCTCTTTTCACTCTTTCTTTTTCTTTCTTTATTTTTCTCTCTCCCTGATTCTTCTCCTTTTCAACTCCTTCTCTTTTCATCTCTTTCTTTTTCGCTCCTCCTTTCTTTTTATCTCTCTTTTTCTACTTATTTCTCCTTTTTCTCTCTCTCCCCCTCTTTCTTCATCAGCCAAAAAGAGGTCCTACTATTTTTGTATTTTTGTTTTTTTTTCTTTACAAAGTACAGAAATTAAAAACAGAAAATAAAAGACATTAAAATTAAAATTACAAGAAAATTAAAAACTCCTAAGAAGACTACTTGAACTAGTCAGATATGGAGACAATGTTGAGATGTTTCTTGATGAACATGAACTTGTCTTCAGGTAATGCTTTGGTGAAGATGTCAGCCCATTGATGATCAGTGTCCACAAACTGGATGCTTAAAGTCCCTTTTTGAACATGGTCCCTAATGAAATGGTGTTTTATTTCAATGTGTTTGGCTCTAGAGTGTAATATCGGGTTCTTGGTTGGGTTTATGGCTGAAGTGTTATCACAAAACAAAGGGATATTGGTTTCAAAGATATTGTAATCTTCAAGTTGGTGTTTCATCTAGATTAATGTTAGCTGCATCCTGCTGTTGATATATACGCAGCTTCGGCTGTTGACATAGCAATGGTGCTTTGTCTTTTGCTTAACCAAGAAATCAAATTATCACCTAAGAAGGTGCAGTTGCCGCTTGTACTTTTCCTTTCAAGCTTGTCTCCAGCATAGTCGGAATCACAAAAACCTCTGAGTTTGTAGGTGGGGGTTTTCTTGTATAACAGGGTAAGGTTGGTGGTTCCTTTAAGGTATCCCAAAATTTGTTTAACAGTAGTTAAATAGGATTCTCTAGGGTCAGCTTAAAAGCGGGCACAGACACAAACACTAAACAAAATTCAGGTCTAGAAGCGGTTAAATAAAGAAGGGATCCAATCCTACCTCTGTATGTTTTCTGGTCTACCTTTTGGCTGGTTTCATCTTTCTCAAGTGAGCAGGTTGGGTGCATGGGGGTAGCCATAGCCTTACATTCACTCATTTTGAACTTTTTAAGAAGTTCTTTAGTATATTTAGATTGGTGAATGAGTATACCCTATTTACCTTGGTGAATTTGAATTCCCAAGAAGAACTTAAGTTCTCCCATCATGCTCATTTGGAACTCTTTCTGCATTATGTCAGAAAACTCTTTGCACAAAGTGCCATTAGTTGATCCAAAGATGATATCGTCAACATCAACTTGAATAATTAAAATATCATTTTTAATGGATTTCCTAAATAGAGTAGTATCAATCTGGCCTCTATAAGATTCATTCTTAAGCAGAAAGGTACTAAGTCTGTCATACCATGCCCTTTGTACTTGTTTTAAACCATATAAAGATTTTTTATGTTTAAAAACATTGTCTGGAAAATCAGAATTTTCAAATCCAGGGGGCTGTTTGACATAGACTTCCTCCCTTATATAGCCATTTAAGAATGCACTTTTAACATCCATTTGATACAGAACTATATCATGATTAGAAGCAAATGATAAGAGAATTCTAATTGCTTCTAACCTGACCACTGGAGCAAAAATCTCAGTGTAATCTATACCTTCCTGTTGATTGTATCCTTGAGCTACTAATCTGGCATTGTTCCTTACTACTTCACCTTTTTCATTGAGTTTATTCCTGAACACCCACTTGGTTCCAATAATGTTTTTGTTTGGTCTGGATACCAGATCCCAAACATCATTCCTTTGGAATTCATTCAGCTCTTCTTGCATTGCAAGTATCCAACCTTCCTCTGCCAAAGCCTCATCAACATTGCTTGGTTCAATTGTTGAGAGTAAACCAAACAGACTGGTTTCTCTACTTGATGATCTGGTCTTTAAATGTTCTGTTGCACTGCCAATAATGAGAGATTCTGGATGTGAAGATTTGTACTTCCATCCATTCTTTCCCTCTGACATGTCTTCAGTGTTAGCATGTTCTTCTTCATCTTGATCTTTCTCAGATTCTGCTGCTGGTCCAGCTTCTAGTTCATGTGCCTCTGGTTCACATGCAATTTCCTCATCTTGCTTTAACTTTTCAGAGTCAAGCTGTCTATCATCAAACTTAATGTGGATTGATTCTTCCAGTGTTAGTTTCTTTGTTAAACACTCTATAAGCTTTAAATCTCTCAGAGTAACCAATAAAGATACACTTTTGAGATCTAGAGTCAAACTTAGCTAAGTTATCTTTAGTGTTTAACATGAAACAAGTACAGCCAAATTGCTTGAAGTAGGAAATGTTAGGTTTCTTACCTTTCCACAGTTCATATGGAGTTTTATTTAAGATTGACCTGATGTACTCTCTATTCTGAATGTAGCAAGTTGTGTCGACAACTTCTGCCCAAAGTTAGGTGGCAACCTTTATATCATTCAGCATGGTTCTGGCCATCTCCTGCATTGATGAGTTCTTCCTTTCTACTACTCCATTCTATTGAGGTGTTCTGGGGGATGAGAAGTTGTGAGAGATGCCATTCTCATCACAGAATTCTTCAAAATACTTGTTTTTGAATTCACCTCCATGATCACTTCTGATGGTTATGATCTTAATACCCTGTTCATTCATAACTTGCTTACAAAAAGAAATAAATACTTTGTGAGATTAATCTTTTTTCTTTAAAATTTTTACCCAAGTCCATCTTGAGTAATCATCAACAATGACACAACCATATTTCTTACCACTGAGAGAAGTTGTTTGAACAGGACCAAACAGATCTAAGTGAAGCAGTTCAAGTGGTTGAGAAGTAGAAACACAGTTTTTAGTTTTGAAAGAACTTTTAATTTGTTTACCTCTTTGACATGCTTCACACATAATCTCAGTTTTGGTACTTACCTTGGGGAGCCCTCTTACCAACTAGAGTTTGCTCAATTCGAATATAAGCCTAGGGTTTGCATGCCCTAACCTTTTGTGCCAAATCAGATTATGCTCACTCAAAGACAATAAGCATTTAACATGTTGCTTAGCAAGAATGAACAGATCAATTTTATAAACATTATCCTTCCTAGTGCCAGTAAATAAAACCGACTCATCAAGTTGACTAACAGCTTTGCAAGTTTTTGATTAAAGATAACATCATAATTGCAATCACTTAATTGACTTATGCTCAGAAGATTATGTTTTAGCCCTTTAAATAACAGAACATTTTTAATAGACAGGGAAGAAGAAGTGTTACCAACAGTTCTTGTAACAATAATCTGACCTTTCTGGTTTCCTCCAAAGAAATATTTGCCTCCATTCTTCATAATCAGATTCAGAAACATGGATTTTTCTCCTGTCATGTGTTTGGAGCATCCACTGTCAACATACCAAGCTTTGTGTTGCTGATCAGACCTTGCTTTTTCTCTGTCCGAATTAGTGTTAGAGTCAGACTCAGCTTCTGTTCGAGCCATCAGAGCCAGTTTTGCTTCTGGCCTGTTTGAGCAATTTCCTTGATTCATCTTTGGTCGATAAATCATGTTCCTCTGATGATTCTGGAACATGTTTTGGTTCTGGTAATTTTGGTGAATTCTGTTATTCTGATAAGCTTGATGATTCTAGTGATTCTGGTGATTTGGATGAATCTGGTGGTTTTGATGAATCTGGTCATTCTGGTGATTCTGGTAATTGTTATTCTGATTCTGGTTCTGATTCCAGTATTGATTCTGATTCGGGTTCCAGTATTGGTTCTGGTTCCAGTTTCTGTGCTTCTGATACTGGTTCCATACTAGTTCCAGTTTATGTGCTTCTGATACTGGTTCCAATTCTGGTTCAAGTTCCTGTTCTAATTCTGGTTCCAGTTTTGATTCTGGTTCCAGTTCTGGTTCTGATTGCGTTGATCAGACCTTCTTCCATCAGACTCAGATTGCCTTTGTCTGGTTGTAGCAGGAACAAAAACCTCCTTCTGCTGGTGCATTGCCAACATCCATTGTCCAGGCACCATTGTTGGTGTCTCCTTCTGGTTGCTCAGAATATCTGCAACAAAGACAATTTGATCTTTTGGTACCCAGAACTGATTGGGTCCAAGTTTGTTAGTCTTAACAGCTCTCTAATCTTGTTCAGATTTTACCATTGGACAAGATAGTTCAGAGCGACCATTCTTAGCACAAACAATGCATAAAACATCCGAATGAACAGCGTTACTTTCAGTAATCGTTTCTGTAAAACCAAGACCTCTCTTTCTAGTGTTACTGTTTCCATAAATCATAGATGCATATTTACTTCTTTCCATTCCACTAGAAATAAAGTTTTGAAAAACTTGTTCATGCATATCAGATTCACAAACAGTTTTAGAAGTGGAACAAATATTACTTTTGAGAGTTTTATTTTCAGTTTTAAGTCTTGCAACTTCAGTTTTAAAATCTTTGTTTTCAGTTGCATACTCAGAATTTTGATTCTTTAAAACTTGGACTTCTTTGGTTAGATTTTTCTTATCTTCCCTAAGAGTTTTCAGTTTTAAAGACATCTTATTGTTTGCATTTAAAAAGTCTTTTAAAGCCCCAATTAATTCAGATCTAGAGAGATCAAAAAATACCTCACTGTCTTCATCTTCTGAATCTATTCCAGAGCCTGAGCCGTATCCAGAGCTTGAGTTTGTATGAGCCATCAGAGCCAGAATTGCTCCCTCTGATGTGCTTCCAAACTTGCTTGAATGACTGCTTCGATCATTCTTCCTTCTGACGTGTTTTCCTTCCTGAAATCGTGCCTTTATGAAGTCCAGAGGCATACCTGATGTAGGCCATGTTTGCTGTTTCTTCCTCTTCTTCCTTAGATGATTCTGATGCATCCTAGGCTGCCATTTGACCTTTCTTTCTAAATCTGGAACTCTTCTTGTACTGTTTGCCTTTTTCCAGATTTGGACATTTTTACTTGATATGTTCAGGTTCATTGCATCCATAACAAACGATACTCTTCTTGTCAGATTCTTCCTTTCCTTTGTTGTTATGTTTCTTCTTGAAGCTTCTCCTCTTCCTATTTTCCCAGATCTTAACCATCTGTTTGGTTAAGTAAGCCATATCATCACAGTCACTGTTGCTATCCTCAGATTCTGATGATGCTCTTGCAGCTTTCTTTTGTTTCGACTTCAGGGCCAGATTCTTCTTCTTCTTTGGTTCATCTGCTTCTAGTTCTATTTCATGAGACCTGAGTGAGCTGATCAGATCTTCAAGTTTCAAGTTATTCAAATATTTGGCTTGCTGAACTGCAGTAACTATTGGTCTCCACTTGGTTGGTAAGCGTCTTAGAATTTTCTTGACATGATCTGCTATTGTGTAGCTTTTCTTCAAGACCTTTAGTCTGGATATCAGAGTCTGGAATGAACAGAACATTCCATCAATGTCTTCATCATCTTCCAGACTGTCGAATATGCTCTTTGCTGTTTCTTTTTCTGTGCATCTGTCAAATTCTTTGAATGTGATGGCACTGATCATGATGTTTCTGGACTTGTGATGCAGTTTGAATAATTTGCTCTGGTCTGGTTTCATATCTTCCATGTCCATTTCTTTAGTTGGATCTCCTGGAACAGTAGGTGCAGTGTATCCTTTAACTACCAGCTTCCATAATTCAGGATCTTGAGATATGAAAAAACTTCTCATTCTGTCCTTCCAATACTCAAACCTGTCTCCATCAAACAGTGGTGGTCTGTTGATGTTGCCTCCAAATTCTTCTGACGTGTTGAACCCCCTTGGACCTTTCCTCAAACACTGTTAAGTGCTCAGCCTTGAGACCGAGCTCTGATGCCAATTGAAGGTGCAAACACGAGAAAGGGGTTGAATTGTGTTTGACTAACTTGAATACTTTTTCTATTTTTGCAGTTTTATAACAAAACCTGATGTATGAATCAAACAGAGTTAACAGCAGATATAAAGTAAATATAAAACACAGAATTTATACTAGTTCACCGTTAACGAGGCTACGTCCAGTCCCTTCACCTTGAAGGATTTCACTAATTCAAAACCCTGAATTACACCAATACCACTGACCCTCCAAGTCAGTCTTCTCAAACAGTCTAACAATCCTAGACTTTTGAGGAATACAGCACCTTGACTTCTCAAGTCAAGTCTTCTCCTACCAATCTGACAACCCCATATTGTAGAAGGAATTACAACGCCTTGAATCTAATTGCTAAGTAATATGCTACCCCCTCTGACTCCCTCAGATTGTAGACTTTACTTCAACAACTTAGATCAAACACAAGGGAAAGAAAAACACGAGTGCTTGCTTCTGGAAAGCTGAAACTCACAATTAAACTCACTAAAAACTCGAGTGTTTGCTTCTGGAAGTGTATGACTCTTTTGTGATTTTCGATACTGAGTCTTCTGCCTTGAGCCTCCTTTTATAGATGTGAATTAGGGTCTCTTCCAAGCTTAAATTTGAGCTGTATCTTGCTGGATTCTCTTGCAAAAATAACTTGTCCAATCGGATTTCACTTTAAATAAAATACATATCTTTTTCTGCTCCAGATTGCCTTTCAAAAATAACTTTGACCAATTCTGACTTTAATTAATTCTGGAACAAATCTTTCTTCCCGCCAATAGCTTCTGAATTCCACAAGACATCAATTTATTTTTGTATCAAATCCTTTTGAATACTTTGATAAAATTTAATCAAATCTCCACCAATTATCATCATGATTAAATCTGAACCCGTTGATCTTCTGCTCTCGTCCACATCTGGACCATACTAAGTGATCTGCTGTGATCCTTTGATTTCGGCCAACCATGGACCACACTTTCTGATCTTCTGATCTCGGCCAACCTGGACTTTCAAACTGATCTGCTGTGATCCTCTGATCTCGGCCAATGATGGACCATACGTTCTGACCTTTTGATTTCGGCCAACACTGGGCCCTGCTCTGATCTTCTGATCTCGGCCAACACTAGGCCATGTACTTAACTCTTGACCATTGATCTGAACCTTTTCCCTCTGATTTGGACCAATTCTGAACTGGGTCTGGATTGAACTGAAATTAAATCTTGACAAAGGATATTTAATTTTGGACATTTACCTCTTGATCTGGATCAGGTCTGGATTAAATCTGGACATCATTTCTTCTGATCTTGACTGAGTTTCATACTCTAAACCAAGCTATCTTCTGGTCTGGGTCAAATCTAGATTAAATCTCTTGTTTTGGACCCATTAATTTATCCTCTGATTAAGTCTGGATCATGTCTGGACTGTTTATCATTTCACTGCCACGCTATCTTCTAGTCAAAATAACTTCTGGACTAAGTCTGACTTATGATATCTTCTGGTCTAGAATAAGTCTCCCTCTGGATGGCTTCCTTCTAGTCTGGTCCAGGTCTCCTTCTGGACTTTGCTTCCTTCTGATTTGAGCCAGTAAAGATATCCTCTGGTTGTGTTTTGATATCCTGGTGTATCCTCTGGTAATTTCAGGATGCATTATCTGGTGACTTCTGGAGGTGTATCCTCTGATAACTTCATCTTCTGGTGGCATTTTAATATAGTAATTCAAGGTACAAATCAAGATTACATGGAGTGCTTTTGTAAACATCAAAATCCTAAGTACTTAGGACCAACTTGGTTCCAACATTATCCACATTGGTTGTGCATGAAATCTAAATATACAATTTTAACGTTGTTGATTCTTGGACCACAATCACTGGGAAATGATATCAATGTGTACCTTCAGCCGTTGATTGAGGAGGTAACATAAGTGTGGGAATTTAGAGTAGAAACATATGATACCTCAAAAGATCAAACATTTCAATTGCAGGCATCTATGATATGGACTACTAGTGACTACCATGGAGCACTAAAGGAAAGTTGGAATGTGCGTGTGGCAATTATAACACTAATTCAACCAACTTGACACATAGTCACAAAATGTGTTATATGGATCATGTTTTTTTATCGACTAGTTATGCTTGTAGGGCTAATAAAAAGTTGTTCAATGGAAAAAAAAAAAAAGAACATAGGTCTGCACAACCTTAAAATAATTTTTGAATGAATTCAAAAAGAATAAGAAGAAGAAAAATGATGGTCCATGGAAAGAGAAGTCCATATTTTTTTGAGTTGTTGTACTAGGCTCAAAATAATTTACTTCATAATCTTGATGTAATCCATATTGAGAAAAACATATGTGATAGTATTATTGGGACTCTTTTGGACATCTCAAGAAAGACAAAAGATCATGTTAATGCTCGTTATGATTTGCAAGATATGGGAATTAGAAAGGAACTTCATCCAATAGAGATTGGCGGAGGTCGAAAAAAGTTTGCAAACGCATCATTCACAATGAATTCCCAAGAGAAGTCTACTTTTTGAAGTGTTTTGAAGGCTACCAAGTTACCCGATGAGAGTGCTTCTAACATTTCAAAATGTGTGCATGTTCACTACTAGAAAAACTCATTTTAGCTGCCATATTTAGCGTCGGCTACGACTCCGACGCTAGTTAGCGTTGGTGTAGCGTCGGCTAGACCGACGCTAATGTGCAAAAATTATTTTTTTGATTTTTTAAATTGTTAGCGTCAGCCTGGCCGACGCTAAATAAAATAAGGCATACACTAGTTTGTTTTTTAACTATTATTTTTATTTTAATAGTTAGCGTCGAATGTGCCGACGCTAAGTTATAAATTTTTTAAATTTAATTTTTTTAATAGATGTTGAACTCTGAACTGAATACTCACCAAAATACCTTTGTACTCACCAAACTATCGGACTCTCAAGTAATACTCACATTCTTAAAACTACTCACCTTCTCAAGAATACTCATCATCTCAAATACTCAAACCCTATCAATTCTGAAAGGATACCCTCACCGTCGAAGCTCTCAAAGCCTATGAACCCTCACTGCCGAAGCTCTGAAAGCCTGTGAACCCTCGCCGTCGAAGCTCTCGAACCTTGTGAACCCTCGCCGTCGAAGCTCTCGAACCCTGTGAACCCTCGCCGTCGAAGCTCGGCCTCTTGCCGCCGTGAAGCTCAGCCAATCTAAACCCTAGCTAGCTCTCGAACCCACTGTCAACCATCACCGTCAAGGTAAGCCACTCAAACCCTATCGTATTTGAAGCTGGAGAAATGGTACAAATGTCATTTTAGCTGATGAAATGGGTCTTGGGAAAACTGTTCAATCAGTATCAATGCTTGGTTTTCTACAGGTATAGTATCAATTATCTCTTTGGTTACAAATGCCCTTGCAATGTAATAAATATAAGTATTTTTGTTACTTATGCAGAACGCCCAGAAAATCCATGGTCCTTTTCTTGTAGTTGTGCCGTTGTCTACTTTATCAAATTGGGCCAAAGAATTCAGGAAGTGGTTTCCCGATATGAATATAATTGTATATGTTGGTACTCGTGCAAGTCGAGAGGTGAGACATCTCTTTATGAGTTTTTGGTTAATATGCAAATGAAACTATGAAATCTGTTTTGTTCCACTTTTAATAGTATAAATGTTAATAAGCACGATATCAACCTGATGTTTAGTGACCTTACATGCAGATGGTCTAATTCTTTAAATATATATTTTTTTGCTTTTTGTTTTTCAATCTTTATGGCAGGTTTGTCAACAGTATGAATTTTATAATGACAAAAAGCCTGGTAAACCAATTAAATTCAATGCACTGTTGACTACATATGAGGTAGTTTTGAAAGATAGGGTTGTTCTCTCCAAGATCAAATGGAATTATCTGATGGTAGATGAGGCTCATAGACTAAAAAATAGCGAGGCGCAGTTGTATACCACACTATTAGTATGTAACTTTCTCAATTTAATGTTGAGCTTCTGTTTATGTTGGTGAGGTAAACCTTCTATTAATGTTTGTTGTTTTTGTGCTGCCTTTTTAGGAATTTAGCACCAAGAATAAGTTTCTCATCACCAGCACTCCTTTACAAAATAGTGTTGAAGAGCTATGGTATTATTAATATTTTTCCTTTTGTGGATTTGTTAGATTTCTGTATATTATTATGTATCTGTACAAGCTCAATGTTAGAGTTTATGAAACCGAAGATGTGTTTGGTTCAATGGAGGGGAGGGGAGATGTGCTTGGTTGACAATTATACAATAGGTGACTTTGTTAGGTTGTTATTTGATATTATGTTAATATTTTATATTATGATAACAATTGATACTTTATGTTGCTTTTTTTATGTTGTCAATGCAAGGGGTTTTTGAAGTATTATTTATTTTATAAAATTTTTAAATATTATTTCAGCAGGTGCTAAAAAAAGAGAAAAAAAAAATTAAATAAATAAATTACACTTTAGCGTCGGCCACCCGACGCTACAAAATACAAAAAATTGACTTTATTTGACCGTAGCATCGGCCAATCCGACGCTAACATTTTATTGACTTTTTCGTTGTTGACCGTAGCCTCGGCCATCCTACGCTACGTATTTTTTTTAAATGACGTGGCAAAAGGCTTCTTTAGCATCCGATGGCTTTTTTTATTTACTAGCGTCGGTTTTGGGTCGGCCTGGCCGACACTAATATACCATCTGACGCTACATGACCGACACTATGCAATAGCTTCGACCGTTTTAGCCTAGGCCCAACTCCGACGCTAAAACGACGTTAGCGTCGGCTTTTGGGACGTTAGCATCCACTTTTGGCCGAAGCTAAATCCTGTTTTTCTAATAGTGGTTGGCAATAAAAAGATATCTGATTTCAAGAGTTATGGTGCAATTTCATGTTACACCACTTATCACAAGTAGCGTTGTATAATGCCAAATCCGATGGCTAAACCTTTAATTCGTCTTAGGCCCTTTTTCCGCTCTTTGTGTCAAAAAGGTATCAAAGTGCAAGATTTGGATTATCTAAATGGAGAGATTGCATAAATACTTTGTCAATTTGAGATAGTGTTTTCTCCAAGCTTTTTTGATGTAATGGTTCATTTGCCTATTCATCTTGTACATGAAGTTAGATTGGGCGATCCCGTTCAATTCTGATGGATGAATCCCACAAAAAGAAACTTATGTAGACTTAAAAATTATGTTTGTAGTAGAGCTCATCTAGAAGGTTCTATTTCTTAGGGATATTTGGTTGAAGAAGCTTTGACTATTTGCTCAAGATATTATCATAAAAGTGTAGGTACAAGGCTGAATAGAATGAGTAAAAACTACAATAATATTGATTCTTGCAAAGTAGATTCAAATGATTAATTTTCAAGTATTCACGGACCTTTAGGAGGGAAGAAAAATGGTATTCAAACATACATAAGGTACCCATTGATACATATTGTTCAATTGTGATGATATTCAAACATACATAAGGTACATAATAGTTTATTGTTTGTTCCCCTACTTGTCTCCAAACATATCTTAGAGTTATTTTAGAGTGCAATTTCATATCTTAGAGTTCATTTGATATGCTCCCTCTAACATTTTGAAATTTTATTTTTAGTCCATGTACAAGCATTTTAGTCCTTCATATTGAATTATATTTTTGAATTCCTCTAGATTGTCCTTCGATTTATATTTTTGAATTATTATTTTTATACATGTTTACAACACTATGATAAATTCCTCCACAAATTTGAGCTCAAAGTTTGATATCTAGGTCCATATTTTAAGGGCTTTTATCTTGAAAATACGACATTTAAAAAATTCATATTTAATTTATCTCAAGTTAAAAAAATTTAATGTAGATGAACTTTTAATAATATTTTAAAAAAATTTGCAAAATATCATTGAAACATTTAAAAGATGAAGGATGTTTCGTTCACCAAGAACTAAAACAACTTGTAGAATAATTTTGTAGATACTAAAACATATGATTTTTTTATAGGGATTACAAATAAATTTTCAAAATTTTATAGAGCCTAAAAACTTAGTTAATCCGATTCAGTTAAAATATAGGCTTAATTACAGTTTTAGTCCCCTAATTTTTATTGATTATGAAATTAGTTCTCCTATTTTAAAAGTAGACAATTTTGGTCCTCCCTATAAATTTTTAACTATAAAATGGCGGTCCAATAACGTGTCATATGATACAATGATGTAGAATGATTAACATCCATAAAATCATAATAAAATACCGTATAAAAACTTAACTTTAGACTTCAGAAGTATTTCATATTTATAATTTAATTAATGACATATGAATAATTAATGAATCTAGATGGTTGTATATCATGTAATTTTACCTCACATTATTTAAAATACGTCAAATCGTCATTTTTTAATTCAAAAATCTGAAGAAAAAAATTAAAACTGTCGACTTTTAAAATAGAGGGACCAATTTGTTGCCTAAAACTATCGACTTTTTTAAGGATGAAATATATCAAAATCTCCCTTTGCATCTCCAAGTCAGCATAGAGTTTATGCAGTTCTTGCTGTCTCTTTCTAACGGCTCTCAACTCTTCATTTTTAATTTCCACACAAAAAAACAACATACTACTTTTAGAATCATATTAAAATATGAATTTTAGTGACAGTAATCATGCATCTAGCTATATGCTATTTACTATTTATTTGTGTTCAAGAGAAAGAAGTATTTGACAGGTGCCAAAGCCACTAAAATTAATAAATCCGAATTTAAGATCTATTTATAATAAAAGAGTCGTAAACAAAATAATACTTTGAACTTGATCATTATAAACACTCTAAAAAAATACAATCAAAATATATTTCAAAGAAAGACGAGGCATAATACATCTACCTAAGAATTAGTTATAAGCGAAAATGAGACACAAAACATAACATATAAGGAATAATAGTATACGCAGTTAGTCAAAAACGAAAAAAGAAATAATAGTATATTTAAGATAAAAAGTAAAGCAAAAACAAAAACAATGATCTTATAAAAGCAAATGCTTACATATATATATATAATCAATGCTTACAAAACATATTTTCTATTTTTCATAAAAAGAAAGCATATTCTAGAATGATCGAATGTTTAAAACAAAAAAAAAAAACGTATATAAACAATCACTCATCATTTGTTAATCATATTTTTTAAAGTGAAAATTACAAATATTTTATTACAAATATTTCAATTATTCTAATAAACTTAAATTAAAAACTTACACATTAAAACTTTAAAGTGTCTCCTAGTTAGTTTATTTTAGACTTAATGTTCTAAGTAATGTCAACGTGCTTAGTCTAGATGGTGCTTTGAATGTGTGCTTCGTTAATTCTCCTTCTCTAACTTTTGCATAAAACTGCTTGATCAAGAAAGACTGCATAACAAAGAAATTTTTATCATGCATAAGCTTATTTACATGTGTTTTAGCATGCATTAAGTTTGAAGCATGATCATATTACATTGGTAACCTTTGAAACTCATTTCAATTCATTTTCTAAGCGTTTTTTACTTTGTATATCGACTTACCCACTTATGCATCGACGCATGAACTTCAAGAATCCAGTTTTTGAAGTCCCAGGGTTGTGAATCGACTCATAGAAAATGTGAATCGACTAATCATCAAGACAAGGATTTATTTGAGTCAACTCACAACTGTGCGAATCGACTCACACATCTTTAGAATTCAAATCTGATTTTTTAAATCATTGTGAGTCGACTCACCTGTATTATGAATTGATTCCTATAACAAACAAATTTAAAATTTGACAGTTTTCATGTTGTTATGACAGTTACAAAATGGTTATTTTTCTTAGAACTTTTTTTTCATTTGATTATCTTTTTCATGTATCACTAAAGGTTTTATCATCATTTTTACACATAAGAATAATTTCATTCATCTTCATACTCAAGCATTCAAGATTATATCATAGATTGAAAACTTTTTCTTGATCAAGTCGGGTATGCAATCGAGTAGTGAAGTGATAAACAACAACAAGGGGATAACATTTGTTGAATTGTTTATTTTAGATACAAATCATTTAGGGGATAATGGTGTGTTGTGTATCAAGGGTTGAAGAAGGTGTTCTTTAGAAAAGTCCTATAAGGGTTTCTAGGTCTCTATCTGGCAAGATTGAGGTGTGTTCTTCATCTTGAAGATAGGCCCGTGTTTTTAGAATTTGGAGGGTGTTCCAAGATTTTGTGTACAAGAATGTTTAAGAGAGAAGGGGTCATGTATACAAGTGTTCGTAACTTCTGTCAAAGGATTATGTAAACATTCACAACAATAATAAAGGAAGAAAACGTTCATTATTTGAATAACGACAATATGTACTCTATGAGTGACGAAGAAGTAGAAGAATTCATATAAAATGCTATGTGAATCGTTTTAACTCTAATTCTTTAATTTATGCACTTTTAATTAGTTCTTGATTTTCTGTTTTGAAATATTGTCTTTGAATTTGAATGTTCAATAAAATTCTATTTTGAACGTTGGAATTCAACATCTTAGACTTGAAGAAAATCCAATATAGTAATAATTCTATTGATTAAGATTCATTGAGTCTTTATTTATGATCTTAGTCATATTATGATTGAAATGCTAAAAACCTTTTCTAAAAACTACTTCAACCAATTTTCAGTTTTTCTTATACAAGTCTCTATTAAATTTTGAGTTGTTTTTTCCATATATCGTCATCGAATCAATCTAAATATCCTCTGCGCATAATTAAATGAGTCCATCATTGTAGGTTATTTTGTAAGTAACAAATACATTTATACCATAAATGTCACCTTCAAACTTTTTGAAAAAATCACATTGAAAGAAATTTTTGTATGGTGCTCTCAAGTAGATTCAAAGGTTACTCATATCAATCCGTCAAGGTCAATATTGGGGACTAATTGATAAAATAATAATGTTAGGAACAAATTGATAACAAGCTGTTAAATATAAGAACCTAATTGATAATAAGGAGATAAATATAATGATCAATTTTGTAATATAACTATTAGGCGTGTACATGGATACAAGTAAATCCGCGAACCCGGTCACCTAATCCAATCCAACCAACATTTTGACCGAACTCATTTACGTTTGGGTCTAACTCGGACCAACCAATTGAAACCTAATTATGTTCGGTTCGGGTATCAGATTTAACTTTTTGAACCCGCGAACCCAACCCATTGACGTGACATATATATATATATATATTTTTTTTTTACTATTGATGTATAGTTAAAATTTAGTTGTTGGACTGTAATTGAGAATTTGTAGCTAATTTAATTAATTTAAGTGTTTTATTGTGTTTGTGGATATATTTTAAATATTAAATGATATGTTGTCATATAGTTTTATTATATTTTATATGTTTAAGTATTTAAATTTAATTACATTTTTTTAAAATAAAAAAATTTTTTTTTTATTACTCGTGAACCCAATCCAATCCAACCCACTCATAATTGGGTTGGTTTGGTTCAGGTTTGATGAAGAAATCATGCTTTGAGAACTTAACCTAACCCAAATGAAATTGATTGGTTCAAATATCAAATTTGGCAAAAAACGGCCCAATCCAACCTATGTACACCTCTAATAACTATGGACGTTTGGTAGAAAGATTGATATGACTAATATTTAATAGAGTTAATAATGTTTTTGAAATATTTATAATTTCATAAATCTATTTGACAATACTCTATAAAGTATTGAATTTTTTTTTATATTTTTTTAGAAAATCGAAAGAAATCAAGGAATGACAGAAAATAATATTAATCCTCAACAAATACAATCTTCTTATTTTTCTAGAAATTCTCCGTGCTTTTGTAAGAAAACTTTCTTAATCATATATACAAAGTACGTATGTATAATCAATTATAGATGCAGCAACCAATTCCCTGTTTTAAAAATTGCTTAATAATTTGTAATGAGGCATATCCTCATCGATTATGAAGCATATCTGGCTGTCAAAAATGTGACGGAAAAGAAAATTTCAATGCTAATCATTGCTACATATTTTATTGGCTTCTCTTATCAACTCTTACTTCTTAATTCCCTTGCTCAGTTAATATTCTTCTTTGAGAGCTTTCTTTTTACAAAATAATTTGAGTTGTCAATTTCTTTTGTGCATCAAGTTCAACATCTATACTTAACTGTAAATCACTTCTATCTCTTTATATAACATTATTCGGAGCTGATATATTTTGTAGTTGGAGACTCTTCTTCAAAGAATATATTTTGTTTAAATAGTTCTCTTAGTTGTTAAAAGATTCTTGCTAATCATGTTTTAAAAGTTTGGTAATAATAATAATGTTATTTGTGAAATTGGACATAAGCCTTAGGTTGTTTAGTGGCTGGACCAATATAAATTTGTGTTATATGTCTTCTACTTGTGCACATTCTTTTTTATCTCTATGCTAGTTGTCCTGATATCATATTAGTGTTTGCATGTACACATATTTTCAAGCTAATCCCAAAGAATCACATCTCTTTGCGGTCAAGCGCAGTATAAGATATTTCATTGGCACACGAAATATGGGGTTATGGTACCCTAAAGGTGCATATTTTACTTTGATTAGTTACTCAGATTCTGATTTTGCGGGATGCAAATTGGACCGAAAAAACACTAGTGGGACAAGTGGCAATGCCTTAATCTCGTGGCATAGTAAGAAACAAGTTAGCATGGCCTTGTTCACTACTGAAGCCAAATATGTTGCCTCCTATAGTTGTTGCACTCAAATTATTTGGATGAAACAAGAGTTGAAAGATTATGGCATTAATCTTGAACCAGTTCCAATTAAATGCGACAAAAAACCTCATAAAAAATCCGGTTTATCACTCTTGGACTAAACACATTGAGATTAGGCACCATTTTATTTGGGATCATGTTCAAAAAAATGATAGCTTGATTGAGTTTGTCGACACATCTAACAACTCGTATACAATTTTATCAAACCTTTGCCTAAGGAAAATTTCTTTTTTATTAGAACTGAGTTAGTCATGCATTGAGTAATTGTATATTGCTGCATTTTTTATTTTTTATTTTATATTTTACCGACTTTTGTGTTGATTGTGCTAACAAGTTCTTGCAGGTTTATGGGTCTCAAAATGCTTGCAAGAGAAGCCTTTTTTTTATGTAGGAAACAAAGAAAAGACAAATTTTTTTTTTTTCCAGGAATTCCAAGTTCTATAGGTTGAGCGTGTGTGCAGAACATATCAGCATAATCGATTAAGTAAATTCGCAGAATCAATTAAATAAATTCAATTAATCGATTATTGATGTATTGAAAGAAAACACAATCAACGAAGTATGCAACAACACTACATTCATTACGCCATAATAATGTTTTATACATTCATTGACGGTTTTCTCAAAATTCGAAGCGACGACTTCACAACCATCAATTTTGAATTTCACGCGCAGAACAATCAATTATGGAGATAGCCTTAATCATTTATTCGAATGGTTTCTAAGATTTGAAATGATGCACTTCATAACCAATTTTGCTCTTCAAGCAATAACCCAGCCAACCAGTCGCCTCCACATCATCTCATAACCGATTATGCCTATTAATATAATCGTTTATGAAGAAAATATAATGGTCAAAATTCCTTTTTCTTCTATTTTTTCTATGCAATCTTTCCTAACCTCTGCATAAACTATTACCTTCCTCGTCCCTGATCTGGCCATCTGCTAGCATCATCATCTCACAACATCATTATATCTTCACTCATGGCACTAAAAAGAGCAAGAAATCAAGAACATGACAAACCATTATCAATGTCTAAATCAACATAATTCTCCACGACACTTCAACTCTCAAATTCCCAAAAGTTCTACAAAGAAGGGAAGTCCATAAATCAAAACTGTTGGACATTGAATTTATGAGGAAGGGGAACGTGGTGGAAAACACAAGAAAAGTGGATTTGAATTGTGTTTTTTCATTTCTAAAAGATACTTACAAAACTTAACCAAAATATATGTTATGTATCAAATCATTTAACTTACAATTAAAACAGGTTTAGAGACAAAGAGGTCGAATCATAGAGAGCATAGATAAAAGAAACAAAGAGATAGAGGGAACACAAATATTTTTATACTAATCCATGTTGGAACATAATGTGTGAATTTAAAAATTGTTGAAGTCCCACATTGGAAAACTCTCATTTTGAATATTTTTATACTATACAAATATTCTCAAAATTTTGTTGAAGTCTCACATTAGTTAGAAAACATATGTGGATTTGCTTTCATCACTATATAAAGAGTGTCAATTTATTGTGAAAAGCACACCAAAGTTGGATGAATTTCCCAACTTTTTCTTTTCTTCCTCTTATATTCTGCTCGATTGTTACCGAGCCACTTCTCCGGTTTCTTTCTGTCCCTTCAATATTTTAGAGCGGTATTGTACCGTAGTCCCTTCGATATTTTAGAGAGGTATTGTACCGTTGTCCCTTCGATATTTTAGAGCGGTTGTTATACCGTAGTCTCTTCGATATCTTAGAGCGATTGTTATATTGTAGTTCCGTCGAGTTTTTGAGTGGTCATAATATCACTATCGTTTTAGAGTGGTTTTATACCGTAGTCCTGTCGTTTTTTGAGTAGTCATAATACCATTATCCTTTTAGAGTGGTTTTTATACCGCAGTTTTTTAGAGTGGTTTTTATGCCGCAATTCTTTAGAGTGTAGTCATTTTAATTTATGAGTGGTCATAGTACCATATTGCGAGGCTTTAACCGCCTTATTGAGAGTGACTTTAAGCGGTATATTGAGAGTGGCTTTAATAGCCATATTGAGGGTGTAATTCTAGAACAGGTTTCTATATGCAGTGGAACTCCGATACAGTGAATCTGAGTTGTTTTATCTTGGGGACGTCGTGGTTGATAGTCTGCCTTGCACAATTTGGGCAGTGTCGGGAAACGTCTTAAAGAGAGCGACCTAGTCCGTGACTCAACCCAGTAATATCTTTGGTGGCACAAATTGTGATTTTTAAACAGTTTTTTCAAACTCAAAATACAATAGTCACAATAAACTGTTGATACATCCAGTCCTCCCCTTACAGAGAGATTTTGTCTCAGTATAATCGATGACTTAATCCACTATTTCAATAATAACATGCAAGTATTGTTTACTTTGCCTCTTCAAGCTTTAAGTATTCTTCTCTAGCCTCTCCATGATGTCAATATTAATATTAGAACCCTTCTTCAACAGTCTGGCAGTCTGCCGTTGACACAAAGTCTGTTTCTAGGATTCTAACTCTCGTTAAAAGGATGTTACATATCAAGTCCTATATCAGTTCAAGTATATGAAACACTTTGAATGATTTACATCATTTCTAAATAATTCTCTAATGAGAGAATTTTTCATTCATACTTTTCTTTTGATGTATGTTTTCCTTTTCTAGAATTCTTTCTTTAATAAATGGCATTTTCTTACTCTCTCTCATACACTCGATTGACTGAACAAGTTCTTCTTAAATAGAGAGAAAAAATATCTGTTGAGAATGTTACCATTGGAGATCTTCAATCACTATTTAAGGCAGATCAATCTTTAAGATGTATCCATATATATTCCCGTCAATGATTCTACGTATCTGGTATTGAGGATAGAGAAGCAGAGAATACTATAATTTTGTGCATCTTCGTTTTAAGAGGGCACATCTCAAAGGATGTCATAATGACTTTTAGACTATTAACAGATTCAAGATGTTGACTAAAGGATAAACATATTTGTCTTCTTTAGAGCGTTGACTATTCAACGCGTTGATTTTTTCAGAGCTTGTCATTTCAAAGCAATTACTTCCATCAAAGCATTGACTTTCTTGAGTGTTATCTTTTTATCAAAGTCAAAAGTTTCAATGCTTGTCATAGTTATTAGAGGCAGACGATCATTTTGGTTGACATATTTATCAGAGGAAACAATCATTTTGCTTGACATACTTATTAGAGGCAAACGACAATTTTGCTTGACATACTTATGAGAGGCATACGATCATTTTGCTTGACATACTTATCAAAGGAAACAATCATTTTGCTCGACATACTTATCAAAGTAGACAATCATTTTGCTTGACATACTTATCAGAGACAGAACATCCGGATTTTTTATTGTATTAACAGATTCGCCGAATGCGCGATTGAGAGTACGTTCATTAGGGTCAGACATAGTTGTAGTAGTTTCTTAGAGTCATTATGATATTTGTTTCGAAGATTCTCTTTTTTTTGTTCATCAAAGGAACTACCTTATACTAGAACATTGACTTGTATTCCTTTTTCATTTAATGCTTTGACTCAGTATACCACAATACTTCTTATTGCTATATTATGACTTGCTCTATTAGTAAAATTAGTTACTTGTTTATTAGGTGATAATACTCTTTGTATTTAGAAACACTTAGATTATTATCTCTAATTCATTTGTAATTTATGATACCTTAAAATAGATAAGTCGTTAATATAAATTTGTCTTCTAACTTAATCTACACCCTTAGCAAGTACATTTAGAGTATAATTGTTCTTTATTTGTTTATTTTTGTTATCATCAAAACATCAATTAGAGGAATGTAGCTAAAACCATTTTTGCATTAACAGAAAGAAGGTTTTCGTTTTTTGTCATATTTCAATAATGTTGGGTTAACTGATTGCACAGGCTATGATATCTACCCAAAACTAACCCGCATGTTCTAAAACAATCCCCGGTTCAACGGTGGACTCCTCACTTCAGAGGTCTGTCGTCGCTCTATTTCTCTCATTGTGGCTAGGGGTGGGAATAGGTCAGGCCAGACCAGGCTTTGAAAGGTCTGAGCCTGACCTACGATTAATATTTTAGGCCTAAGCCTGGTCTACGGCCTATCACAAGTTTTTTTTCCGGTCTGGTCTGACCTTTTTAAAAATCTGGTCTGACCTGAAAGCCTATTTAAAAGTCTTATTCACATTAAAATATTTAAATGTTATATTTTACATTTTTTTTAAATAGACAGTTTTATATAAGGAAAACTAATAAAATTATAATCAAATCTAATATAATAAAATAATATTAAAAGATCCTAATTGATAGACTTTAAAATAAAAAACAATAATATTAATAAATAACATTAATAAATAATATATATATATATATATACTTTAAAACAGGAAACAATAATATTAATAAATAATAATAAAAAATAATATTAATAAATAATATATATATAGGCCAATCTGTCAAGCCTAATATGCTTTTATATAAGTTTTGACCTATTTAAAAAAATAGGCTTTAAAAGTAGTTTGAACCTAGCTTTCTTATTAAACAAGTCAGGTTAGACCAGGCCATAAGTAGGCTAGACCATAGGCTCCTGGACGGTCTAGCCTATTCCCATCCCTAATTGTGGGTGACTTTGGTAGATTAATTGGCGCGCCATGAGACGGGCCAATTGCCTCTCTAGACGGCCCAGTTGCTACAATAGACAATATCTATGACCACAACACTGCCATGTTGTCCCTTTTGACCGACCCGCGCCATGTTGGAAACTCTCTACTAACTTCTCGAAAAAATTCCTATAGAATATCGACTACTACACTATGCATTGGTCAAATCGCTTTTTCCCTGACGCAATAACTTTTCTCAACTCTTATAGTATGATGTTGTTTTTCTGCGGATCATAACTAAACAATCGTCGAGTAAATTGGGACTACCTTACTGGAATATATGTATGAGATGAACACATTAGGATCTCTTCCTTTTGGTCATATCGTCACTAAGATGTTGTATGTTACTAATCTTGATGCTACAGGGGAGCGAATCCTCAACTTTACCTCTTACCATACCCTGTTCATCAAAAGCACACTATATTAGATGGATTGGTCTACAGAAACCATCCATGGGTTCACAAAGAAAGGATACGGCTAAGACCACAAGTGCACCGTATTATCGCATAGTAAAAATTATCCTTTGTTATGAGTACCAATCTCATTTTATTACGATAATGAACTAAAACGGTGAATATTGATAGTGACTTTTGATTAAAATTCAAAATAAAAATAAAGCTTTGAGATTATAGTTTTTAACAATGATGGATACAATAAAAACTAATCATCTATAAGTTATGAGGGTTAAACTTTTAAAAATCAGATAAACAATTATAACTAATGCATTCTTTCAAAGAGGAAAAATGTATTTTAAACTAATAATCAACCAATTTTCATGATTGATGTATTAGCAAAATTCTTTAAGAAAAAATAGCTTTAATGATTTCAAGAAAATCAAAATTTATTTTCATGATTTGATTCTCTTGTCTAATCTTGTGGGTCATATATCAAATTCACCTTTTAGTATATTATTTGATATCTAAGTACAAACATGATTTTTAGTAAGATTGAATTAAAATACCAATACCCATGACAAAAAAGAAAGAAATATAAATTGTTAGAGATCCATCATTGAATATCCTACAATCTCAAGACAAGGGAAATCTACTCACTCATAATCATAGTAGATTCAAAGTTAAAATATAAAAATATTGGAAATATAGAAGAACAAAATAAAATTAGAAAATTGAATATTATTAGAAAAATTACAAGAAGAAAAGTAAAAGTAACAAGATATTGTGAATAAGAATCTGTGTCTAAAACTAGGTATTTTCGTCCTTTTTATATGCCTAGGTGCTTTCATGAGATTTAATTACATGAAA
The DNA here is from genome assembly GCA_037974295.1 of Cicer cuneatum. Classification (NCBI taxonomy): domain Eukaryota; kingdom Viridiplantae; phylum Streptophyta; class Magnoliopsida; order Fabales; family Fabaceae; genus Cicer; species Cicer cuneatum. Next base: position 27,659,955 of record JBBPBO010001986.1, on the reverse strand, counting down.
CCATCGAATTTCATAAAAGAAAAATGGTCCAGCAGTAGAAGATGAGCAGATTACGGCCCTCATGGCCATTACTGCCAGACATTCATTCTTGTTGCCTTGGAGTGGAAAGTTCTTGCTTTTTCTCTCGTCCAATCATTACGGCTATAATGGCCATTACAGCCAGGCCATAATTCTTGTTGGAACTTGATTTTCTTTCATTTTCTTGATCGGGATGGATCATGATTGCACCACATGACGTCAAGGCTCTTTGCACCAAAAATCTTCACTTATTCTTTCACTTCTCCTTACAATCAAAACAAAATAAAAAGGTAGTAAAATAGAACTAAAACCCAATTAAAAACATCAAATTAACCTATCAAACAAAGTTATAAAAACAGATAAATTCTAGCTTATCAAATTCCCCCATGCTCGAATCATTGCTTGTCCTCAAGCAATTGCTTCAAGTTAAAGTTATGAGCTAGCAGACACCATGAATAGGGAACTCAAGATTCAGTTCTTGCTGCCTTCTACTATTTTATGCATTTTTCTTGTTTTTGCTCAGCCTCCAAAACAAAAAGAAAGTTTTGAAAAATTAAAATCGTAGGTTGCTTTCCATGCAACACTTGTTTATGGTCCTTAGCTTGACCTTTGTTTTGTAAATCTTGAGTTGGAGATCGAAGGATAAGACTTACCCTTTTTTCTGTATTGGATTCCCAACTACATAATGCTTAAAACTTTGACCATTCATAGTGAAAACTCAAGTGGCCTCAATCCAAATTTATACAACTCTAAACGGGAACACCATGCGGATTTCAAATGGCCTAGCCAACCTCGAACGAAGTTTATTCGGAAATAACTTCAATCGTGAATTGGAAAGTAACAGGAGATCATATTTCTTGAAATCCCTTCTGGTTATGTGCTTAGCATGCCACTTCTTGGTTCTTTCCTTGTAGAGTTTAGCATTCTCATAAGCGTCCAACCTTAACTCATCAAGCTCACTAAGTTGGAGCTTCCATTTTTCACCAGCAACCTTTAAATCTAAGTTAATGGTGTTTATTACTTGGTATGATTTATGTTCGTGCTCAGTTTGGAGGTGACATGATTTTCCACATATCAACTTGTAAGGAGTCATGCCAATTGGAGTCTTGTATGTTGTACGGTAGGCCCAAAGCACATCATCTAGCTCTACAGACCAGTCCTTCCTTGACGCAAACACAGTTTTCTCGAGAATGCTCTTGATCTCTCTATTGGAAACTTATGCTTGTTCGCTAGTTTGAAGGTGATATGTTGTGGCAATTATGTGTTTCACTCTATATATTTTTAGCATTCCTTCAAACAATTTAGTTGTGTATTGAGAGTTTCCATCACTGTTCACCACATATGCAACACCAAACGTCATAAAGATTACCCTTTTAATAAGGTTAATCAATACCTTATTATCATTTGTTGGGTCAGCCATAACTTCAATCCACTTGGACACGTAATCCAATGCTACAAGGATGTATTGATTTCCAAGAGACGAGGAGAATGGCCCCATGAAATCAACTCCCCAAATATCAAAGATTTCAACTTTGATGATATTGTTCAAAGCAATTTCATATCTTTTTTATTTGATTCCGGTACACTGGCATTGATCACATTGAAGAACAAAGTGATGTACGTCTTTGAAGAGTGTGGGTTAGTAGAAGCCTACTTGAAGTATATTTGCTGCAGTTTTCTAGGAACAAGCATGTCCGTCGTAAGTAGAGGAATGACAACGAAACATGATGCATTCCATTTCTTCGTCCGGGACACATCTGAAAACTCCATCCTCCTTTTTCTCTAAAAAAAAAGGTTCATCCCAATAATGAAGGAGCTGAAAAGCACAAGAAAGGGGGAGTTTGACTTCAAATTCTTTTTAGAAAATTGTTCTTTATCAAAACATTTTACCATCTTTTATAAAATAGGTTTAGACAGATTAATGTTGAATCATAAAGAACTGAGATGCAAGAAATAGACATAGATAAAGGAGACACAAATATTTTTATACTAGTTCACAACAAACTGTGATAGAACAAAATTGTTTTATACTTAGAGTTTTGATGTTAACAAAAGTATTTTATGAGAACAATATATTTTACTTAATTGAGTATGAAAGAAGATTCGTGTTTTTGAAGAAAATGTAAAATAAGATTATGATTCAAGAAAATCTTTGACCAAGATGAAAAAACGATATGGTCAAATGTTTTTCAAGAAAATCTAAAAGTTAGATTTGATTCAAATTTATGATTGAAGAAAATATTTGACCAAGTTGAAAAGAAGATATGGTCAAATATTTTTGAAGAAAATCTAAAATAAAATTTGATTTAGATTTATGATTGAAGAAAATCTTTCACCTAGTTGAAAAGAAGATATGGTCAAATGTTTTTGAAGAAAATCTAAAATAAGATTTGATTATGATTTATGATTGAAGAAAATCTTTGACCAAGTTGAGAAGAATATGAATCAAGATTTGAAGAAGATTTGATCAAGATTTATCACAAGAAGGTATGAATTATTTACAAGAAGATTTGATCAAGATTTATCTACCACAAAATATGACTAGTATCGATCTGAAGAATTTACAAACTCAATCTAAACAAAATACAAACATAATTAATCTAGAAGAATTGCTCAAATTGGATTCAGAAATAAAGAATTGGCTAAAGAACATATTATCAAAAAGCATCTTGAATAAGATTACTGTTGACCAAGCTAGGAATGAAGATATTATTCAAAATTAAACAAGGACTAAATTGAAGCGCTAATTTTATCTATAAATAGATGCTAAAGGCTGAAGAAGAAGATCATCAAAAAATCAGAAAAGAGTAAAAGAACTCAAGCTCAAAATTCCAAATTCATCATAGAGTTCAAAGATAGAAACATTTATTTTAATGAGAAATATTTTTTAAGTGTTTTTCTTAAAGTGTCAAGGTCATAGTTATTCTCATATTTTTAGAAGCAACTACCCAAGTTCCAAATCTTTGTAATCAAACCCGATAATGGTGTTAGTATGCCTTCAACAATCTGGGGTTGTCAGATTATGTGAAGAAGATTTGATTTATAGGGTCAAGGTGTTGAATGCCTTCAACAATCTGGGGTTGTCAGGTTGTGTGGAGAAGACTTGGCTAGTAAAGTTAAGGTGTTTGTATTCCTCAAAAGTCTAGGGTTGTCAGGCTGTTTGAGTAAACTGGCTTAGCGGGTCAGATACTTTGTAATTCACGTTCTTGAATTATTGGATTAAATCCTTCTGAGTGAAGGAATTAGATGTAGCCAAGTTAGTGGTAAACCATGATAAATACTTGTGTCACTTTATTCCTGCACTCATTAGTTTTGTTATTGCTTCTACTCCAAATAAATCACCAAGTCTGAACCAGTGTTATTCAAATAATGAAAAAGTTATCAACTTAGTCAAACACAATTCAACCACCTTTCTCGTGTTTGCACCTTCAAACTGTTGCTACATCTAGTCCTCCCCTTACAGAGAGATTTTTCCTCAGTACCGTCGAGGACTTCATCCACTATTTTCATAAATAGCATACAAGTATTCTTTACTCTGCCTCTTCAAACATTGAGTATTTTTCTCTAGCTTCTCCAAGTTGTCATTAAGGTTCATAAGAATCTTCGTAACTTTTTTGGTACCTTTTTAGGATGAAAGGTTTCTTGACACTATCGGGATGATTCATATTAGTACTAGTTTGTGTCTGATTTGACAAAATGTTGTTTCTAGAATTCTAACTCTCATTGAGATCACTTTTACTGATTTACATTAAAAGGATGTTACACATCAAGTCTTATATCATTACAAATAAGTGATAACACTTTTACTAATTTACCTCAACTATAATAACTCTCAATTGAGAGGATAATTAACTCATCCCTTTCGTTGGATGTGTTCTTGACTTGTTCCGATTTTGTTCTTAACACATAGCCTTTTTCAATTTCTCTTTCATCGATCTCTCACCCATAATGGACCGGGTGAGTTCTTCTTCAATTGTTAGAAGAAGTATCCATTAAGGATATTAACGTTGGAGATCTTCAATCACCATTTAAGGCAGAACAGTTTTTAATATGTATCCATATATATTCCGGTGAATGATTCTATTATCTTGGTATTGAGGATAGGGAACCAGAGAATACTCTGATAAGATCATATGTTAATGACTTTCAGGCATGTAGCACACTCAAGACATTCATCAGAGGCAGAGCCAATCACTTGCTTGTCATGCTTATCAGAGGTAGACGATCGGGCGCTTGTAGAATTCATTAGAGGTAGACGAACAGACGCTTGGTTATTTCATCAGAGGTAGACGAATAAATGTTTATTGAATTCATGAGGGGCAGACGATCTAGGACATATTTGCATTCATCGGAGGTAAATGAAATAGAAAATATCTGCTTTCATTAGAGGTGACTAAACCAAGACATTGCTTGTGTTTTCATAGGCAACCGAGACACAGCGTTGCTCTCATTACAAGAGTCAACCAATGCTTACTTGCCTCTTTCAGAGTCAACCAAAGCTTGCAACAACAAGGCGCATGTCACCGGACTTAGATTGAAGAGCATAAGTGAAGTCTTAGTTTCCTTTGTCTTCATCTGTAACACCTCAGATTTTGATCCAAAACATTGCTTAAAAATATTTGCTTTCTTTTAAAGATGACTGAATTGTTTTTCTTAAGAGTAGTTCATCATGTAATAAATAAAAGTTACACTAGAAAATAACTTGATATCATTTTTTCCAAAAGCTAATTTGCTAATTGTTAGAAAAATTTCATTTATGCTATAAAATAAAATAAATTCTATTTAGGTAAAATTCAAGAAAATAAGGTTGAAAGAAATTAACGACGATTCAATTATTTCCTAGTGGTAGAAACCTCACCTCCACATTTCTATTTAAAGTTAAAGATGAAAAGTGAATAAACTTTAAAAATGTACTACATCGGATTTATCAATACAAAACACTATTTTTAAGTAAAAGTCCCTTTTTTCGCATGTGCGTGCACCAAACAAACATCATTCATGCAACTTTTCGATATCATTAGTACCTAGATGTTGGTGTAGCGGGTTAGTTCATCCCACAACAAAAATTAAACTAAATAATAAGTTAAGAGCCATAATATATAAATATAAAATCTTTTTGTAATAAAATATTTAAAGAAAATGATTTTTGATTAATTCGCAAAGATGTATCAAAAGTCATAAAATGTACCTAAATAATTTAACCAGCAACTCACCTAGAACATATAATTAGATTAAAATAAAAATAAAAACGGATATAACTAGCCATTAGGGTGTCCATACTGAAGTCACTCATACCAATGGGGAAAATTAAACTAGCCACTAAGACGTTCACAATGATGTATATAATATGTCATGATAATGATACTCAAGGTACATGTCACTATCCACTTAGGTAACTAAAAAGATAAAATATTCAAAACACAAATCACCAGCCTTTTAGGCAACCACAAAGATAAAAAGTTCAGAACACAAATCACCAGCCACTTTGGCAACCACAAAGAGAACAATGTTCAAAACAAAAATAACTAGCCACTTAGGCAACCACAAAGATAAAATATTCAAGATTAAGTTTTAATCACATATGATATCAAATTTATATTCTCATGGATGCTCGAAATCAAGAATAAGTAATTTCTCTATTCCAAATATAGAACAGATATACACGTGAATGAATATCTCAAAATCACAACTTTCATTTTGTAAACTATCCAATTGGATTAGCTATATGTTATTGATAGACATTAAAACTTAAATTAAACATTACACTAATTGCATCACAATAATCAACTTACTCATATTATCATAATTAAAAATTAAAAGTTTTCATCAATCCCCTCAATTTCAATTTCAATTTAATGATTATCGAAACTATCAATTTCATGATTATCGAAACTATCATTAAAAATTAACACATCAATTTCATGATTATTGAAACTAATCAAATAAATAAAATACACAATAGTCCGTTTAGGAAATAAGCATGCCATAAATCGTGCTCATGTAATTGTCATGCCAAAACAATTAAATGAAAACAAAGGTTATAATTACTTAGGTAAAATACATGGTGATAAAATTTAATTTAATTTTTTACACATAGATTAAATTGTTAATTAAATAATAAATCATAAAAAACTAAAAAGAAACATATATAATATATACAAAAATATTTGGGTGTTACATCATCCAATCATCAGAGGATATATCTTATATTGGAATACATACTTTGTTGCGCTTGTCTTTCCAGTATTTCTTTTGCTATATAACAACTTGCTCCATTAGTAGATCTCTAATATACTTGTAATTTATGCTACTTTATAATGGATAGTCATTAACATAATTATTTGTTTTCCAACTTAATCTGCATACTTAGCAAATACAGTTAGAGGATAATTGTTATTTATTTGTTTGTTTTTGTTATCATCAAAACATCAACTAGAGGATTTGTAGCTAAAACCAATTTTGCACTAACAATATCCCTCTTTTTGATGATGACAAATAACTAGACAATTAATGAACAATTTTCCTTCATAAAATAAGGTTTTAAAAGAAAGCCACTCCTAAATGTGGTACTCAAAATAATTGTTTGACTTAATGATTGTTTGATCTTCTAAAAGAAACTTTGACGTCAATATTCTAGGGCTCCACCTGAATTTGATAATTATGATTCTTTAAGCGTTTCAAACATTATTAAGTCATTTTATTTTTGACACATATGAGGGTAAAGAGTGCACAAAGATATGATTAAAGGATGCAGATGCATGGTATGCAATTAATTGTATTACTATATATTCTACTTTTCGCCCCTTTGTCATTATAAAAAATGATGAGTTATAGTAAGCCAAACAGACACATGAATCACAAGAAAAAAAAACGTCACACCACATACATATGATTAGCATAAGTAAATTTTTAAGCGAAAGCTCAAAGGAAAAATAAAAGAGAAAAAGTAAAGAAAGGGTAATTTTTCATTAAAACGAAGATCACGATTACAAAGAAGACAAAAAAAGATAACTAAAAGAAAGGCTAATCCTAGACATAAGTTCTAAGACATTTAAGGACACGCCTCGAGAGTTCAGTCGCTTCCTCCATTTGAGAGATGAGAAGGTCCAGGTAGTGGTCGACTTCTTGCCGAGCAATCTTTGCTTCTAATTGTTCAAGAAGAATGTGACTCACCATCATTGCCACTTCAGATATTGGGATTTCCTTCTTCTCGGGAGAGGAAGGGTCACTTCCTTTTCCTAGTAGAAGACGAACCAACATCCATAGAAGAGGGATTGGGGAACGAAAAAAAAAAAAGGATGAACACTACTAAAAACATAGGCACAAATTGAATATTGAAAGGACACAGGTAAGGGTGAAGGAAAACATTTGAGGTATAAATATCCCGATTTCTCGAGAATGAAAACGAAAATGTTTTTTTTTTTGGAAAGAGGCGACGTAATGATGAGGGTGTGGGAAAGCGAAGAGTGAGACAGAGTATGACAAATACTTTAGCACACGTGGACAACTTCAGGGCACAAAGAAAAAGGAGGGAGCTGAAAAGTTGTGGTTGAAGGAAAGGAAGAAAAATTTTAAAGAAGAGCTAAGGATAATTTTTAAAAACAGAGGAGAGGAAGAAAATAACACATGTCGTTAGAAGAAGTAAAATAGAGGATAAAACCAGAAGGTCAAATAGATGAAAACAATTCATAACTTACATTGCACTTGTAACACATACAAATTACATTACAAATGTAATACTTGTTACAAAAGAGCTTAAAAGGACAAAAAACAAAAAGTCCTAAGATCTTTCTAAGGCTATCTAAACGAAATCAATTAATTTATATTACATATTAGGTTTGACTCACCAATTCCTAATGCATAAATAAACTAAGTTTCTTTATTTAACATCTTCTTTAGTAGGAGTCTTCCTTCTTTGAAATTTCATCTTATACAGTGATGACGAAGTTTTCATATTCAGCTAACTTGTCAAACGTGCCCAAAGAAAATGGGATAAAGTTATCTTCCATTTTCTCTAATTATTTTGACTTGTTTGATGGGACTCTATCTAAATATAGATTTGGAGATATAATTTTCCAAAGATAAATCTTTGATAAAATTTTAGGTGATCCAACCATTCTTCGTTATTACTTTCATATTTCCATCAAATATAGAGGATTCAAATAAAATGGGGGACTAGCCCTTCAATGCTTTTTTTCTTACTTCCTCTTTGTATAATACATCTTGTGAACTCTTGAATTCATTTTGTGAACCTTCATGTATAATCCATCTTGTTGACATTAGTTCACAGATGTAAAGAATTTAGGTTTCTGAACATTTAACTATTCAGGCTGAGCAGTACATGTTTTAAGAGAATTTTGAATTCTTTCTGAGAGTACAATGTAAGAAGATGATTATTTAGGAAGATGAAGACTTAATAAAGAAAAAAATATAGATCTGGTTTTTCCTAGAGGTTTTCAGGTTTAAAATACTTTGGATAAATAAAAATTGGGAGAGTAAAGCTTTTATCGAAAAACATGAATTTCAAAAACGTTGGAGACGGAAGAGGTTTAAATAAGCATTGAAGGAGGATTACAAATAATAGATTTTAATGAGAGTGAACAAGGAACAAATTTCAAAAAGATAACAGGCTAAAAGAACAAGGATAGGACAACAGAAACCCAAACAGAAGGGACAACACAGACACACGAAAAGATGGATGGGAAAACACAAGCACGCAAAACAAAAGCATATAGAGTAAGACAAACGCGTGCAGAAAAAAATAATAAAGTAAAGTACAAGGTAGCTGACGATCAAAGAAGAGGGTAATTTAGCAAAAGTTCTTTCACATATCTTACCAGATTTGGATAGACTTTTCTGTTAGACTATCTTCTATTAAAAGCAGAGTTATTTTGGCTTTGATCTTCCTTTTGAATTAGTAGATGTAGTCATTTGTTCTGTGCTTTGATTTCGTATACATGAGTCTCAGATGATGCGTCAAGCACGTAGTACACTAGAGGTGGAAACCTTGTCCTTGAGCATACAGAGGAAAGGCTTCAGACCTTGTAGCTAGTGGATTGCCAAAGTGGCTCATTTTAGGTTTTGACATGACCAGAAGTTTTACTGGATGATTAGATGATTAAACTCATTTTTTGCCAAACTTCTCTAGTGGTGAAATTAGATGGTGGTATTCCATATGAGTATTTTGGTCTTTTACATGTATTCCAGGCTTCATGGAGGATAATCTGGTTTCATAATTATTTCAAGTGCATCATTTTTTCTGATGAGGATCTTCAACTTGTTGCCATCCAACGTTCCAAAAATATATTAATTGAGATATTGAATTACTCTCCATTTTGTAAAGGGTTACCTGCACATTTGAAAATACATCCATATCATAGAAGTTTTAGAAAGCTTTTTTCGAACTTGTTAGATCATTGTTGAAATGCATTAAAATGTTTCCATTATTTGCACTAAAAATTATGTTGTATCCACTAATACTTCTTCCAATCAGAGAATGAATATCAATATTAGTAAGTAGATTTTCCCCTTTATTAACTCATTATGGCTTATAGAAGCATGCGAGTGTTGTCCAGTTTGTCATTGAAGAATTTTAAAAGATACAACTAGAAGACATAATGGAAGGAATAATTTTTTTAGAACATATAAAGAGAAGTCTTAAAGAGGAAATACATAAGGAGTTTTAATCTGCTGTCCAAAAGAGAGTTGATCACACGAAGAAGTATTTCCTTAGATAGTTATAATCATAGAAAGTATATCTCATACAGATATGACTTTGAGATGATTACTCTATTTCAAGGGACATAGTAAATAACCTTATTCATGTCTATTTGCATAACGGAAACTATAACACAAAAAACCTTTTCCAAAAACTAGATAAAATACCCAAGAAAGAAAACTTTGGAAAGGAGATGAAATTGGCATTTGAAAAAATAAAAGTTCTACAAAAGCATTATATCTATTCTTCAAATAACAATTACATTCGAGCAATATTTGTCTAACTAGGTTTTGAAAGAGATAAACATATATAAGAAAGGATTTAAAAGTATACACTATTTCAGACCATTTTCCTAATAATTCTAGTATACACAAGAAATGGGGGGTTTGAATTGTCTTTGCCATTTCTTTGAAAGTTCAAATTATTTTTAGAAAATTGTTCTTTATCGAAACATTGAACCTACTTTTATAAAACAGGTTTAGACAGAGTTAGGTTGAATCATAGAGAACTAAGATGCTAGAAATGGACGAGAATAAAGGAGACACAAATACTTTTATACTAGTTCACATGAATTTGTTGCTACATCTAGTCCTCCCCTTACAGAATGATTTTGTCTCGGTACGGTCGAGTACTCAATCCACTATTTTCATAAATAGCATACAAATATTCTTTACTCCGCCTCTTCAGACTTTGAGTATTTTTCTCTAGCCTCTCCAGGCTATCGTCCTTAGAACCATCTTCAACTTTTTGGCATCCTGCCGTTGAGGTTCATGAGAGTATTTGTACCTTTTCAGGTACCTCTTAAGGATGAGACGATTCTTGCCATTATCGGTTGATTCACATTAGTTCTTGTTTGTGCCTGATTTGACACAATTATTTCTAGGGTTAACTCTCATTAAGAGGATATTACACATCAAGTCCTAGATCAATACAATAGTGTGAGAACACTTTTACTAATTTACATCAACTTTAATAACTCTCTATTGGGAGGATAATTCATTCTTTTCGTTTGATGTGTTCATTGCTTTTTCATATTTTCTTCTTAACACATAGCCTTTTTCATTTTCGCTCTCAACATTCTCTAACTCCTAATGGGTTGTGTGGTTTCTTCTTCAAGTAAGGAACCATGTCCTTTTATAGAGCTCTACACGGTAAGGTCTATGTCCTTAAGGTAAGGCATGTGTACTTCCTTTAAAAAATACAGCCTGTATCTTCATGGGTTTAAACAATTGAACCGTTTAAGATAACTTTATCCGTTGAGCTTGGAACTGGATACCAGAAATCACTGCTTGTAACTTGCATAAAAACAAAAGAAGTAGATGGTATGAGATCAGATAGGATAATAAGAGCATTGTCTTACAGACCATTGGAGCATGCAGATTCTGGATGATTATGATAGAATGCGCATAACTTGTCTTCTCAGAGGATTGTCTGTCATCAAATAATTTACTCTCATAAAAATGTTGACTTCTTCAAAGCCGTTGACTTTTTCATATTTGTTGAGTTTATCAAAAGCATTGAGTTTTTCATGAACGTTTACTGGGCGCTGACTTTCCCCAAAGGCATTGACTTTCTTCATAAGCAGATGAATCAAACACTTGATGTAATCGTCAGAAGCATTGAGTAAGACGTTTGCTTGTATCTCCAAAGGCAACTAAGTTAGACACTTGCTTGTATCTCCAAAGGCAACTGAGTTAGACACTTGCTTGTATCTCCAGAGGCAACTAAGTAAAGCGCTTGCTTGCTTTTCTAGAGGCAACTGAAGCATAACATTATCTTGCCCCATCAGAGGATGTCGTAATAGACCATTGCTTGTACCATTAGAGGCAATTTATTGAAGCGCGTAGCACTAGTCTTAAAATGTGGAATGTACCAAAGTCTTGGTTTTCTGTGTGTTTGACTGATCATCACTGGATATATCAATATATCCTACACAATACATTTGGTCTTGGAACTGCATACTTAATTAAAACATTAGTGCATTAAATTATTCCCAAAAAATACTTTTTGTTATTATCAAAACAAGATAAGGAATTTTTCTTCAAACCATTTTAGTTATAACACTAGTTTGTCAGTTTTGAAAGGCATCTAGTCTTTCCATTTGCCAGCTAGGGGTGTTCATGGTGCAAAAACTGCACCACATTGGACCACATTAATGATTTGGTTCAGTTCTTGAAAACCACTTTCAAATCAAGTTTAATATGTTGAACAAATTTTTAGTTAAAATCGGTTTAAAACTAGTTATTCGGAAAAAAGAATTTTGAAATTCTTTTGATAAAAAATATCGATTTCTTCGAGAAAATTTTTTTTGATTCTTTTTCAAGAAAAATAGATGAAAAAAAATTTCCGAATAAAAAAAATTTTCAAAATTCTTTTGGCAAAAATATTTTGAGAAAATTTTTTTGATAGTTTTCAAGAAAATTTTTTTCAAGAAAAATAGATATAAAAAATTTCAAAAAAAATCGAAAATATTTCAAGAAAAAATTATTTAAATTTTTTTTTTGAAAAAATATTTTTTGGTATTTTGTATATGTTTTTTTTTAGAAAAACAAATTTAAAAAATTTTGTAAGAAAAAAAATCTTAATTGAAGTTAAAAATATTTTAAAATTGATAAATTAGTTTTTGAATTAAGTTTGGTTAACTGAATTGTTTTAAATATGTGGTTCAATTCATGAACCATTTGAATGGTTTAGTTTTTTGTGGTGCAATACAATGAAATTTATCAATATGGTCCAATTAAACATTTATTTTGCACACCCCTATTTTCAGCACAGGACAAGTTATTTTGTTTGGACCTTTCTTATGGCAGTATGCGCAAACAATATCAGGTTGATTAAATCTATGATTTTTTAATTGTTTCTTCTAAGCCAATGTGACGTTTATTGTTTCTGGTGACATCGTAGATCATGGAAGCTTGTTTACTTCTGTCTATGCCATTAGCAAGAAATTCTTGGAAGGAAAATTCATACATAACAGAGTTGCAGACTTTATTCTCTAAAGTTATTGAAATCTTATATTTCAGAGTTAGATTTTTCCTTTTTAGATTTTAAAAATCTTTTTCAAGGGAACTGCATTTGTTTGCTAAGACTTCATGAGTTGTTTTGAGACTCTTAAGTTTTGAAGAAACCCTATAATTCTTGTTGAGAAACTCATTTAACATATCTATAAGTTCACTACGAGATAGGTCACCTCAATTTCTTCATCAGCAGCTTCAAGCCTAGAGTCTGAATCATAGTAAGGTTGAGTATTTGCCATTAGAGCCATGTTTGCATGCTCTTCATCTTCATCAGAGTCATCCCAAGTTTCCATAATACAGTTCTTCTTGGTCTTAAAGTCTTTCCTCTAGGATTTTCCTTTCTTAGGTTCAGGACATTCCGATTTTAAATGACCTAGTTCCTTGCATTCATAGCATATAAGCTTGTTTTTGTCTAGCTTTTCACTTCATTATCTACTATTTTGGAACCATCTGAAATATCTTTTGGCAAAAGATTTCTTTCTATTGTTCCACACGCGCTGTATTTTTCTTGAGATAAAGCAAAACTCTCTATCATATGAATCTTCACTTTGATTTTCCCATTCGCTTTCCTCCTAGTCTTCAATTGCTTTCAGAGCATTGGACTTTGTCTTCTTTTCTTGGGATTTGAGAGCCAAGGACTTTGAATTTTTTTGGACTCATCTTCAACTAGTTTAATCTTATGGGATCTAAGTGAACACATCAGCTCTTCCAGAGGCACTATCTTTAGCCTTTGGAATAGTTGTTACCTTTGGTCTCCATTTACTAAGACTTCTTCCATCTTAAAGAGTTCATACTTTATGACGACTAGATTAGCATTGGCTTCTTATACCTGTTTATTTCTTTCTTAGTTGAGAACTAGAGCATCAAAGATACTACTAGCCATTTCTATGTTGCTGCATTTTTCAAACTTCTTGAAGATGATAACATTCATCATGAAGGTTCTGGCTTTATGATACATTTTTTATTTTTTTTTATTTTGGTCACTGTCAAAATTCTTTCTTTATATTTCAACACCAGCAACATCTTTTGGAGCCTCATAGCCATCTTCAAATATGTCCTAGAGTTCAAGATCGTGAGAGATGTAGAAACTTCTGAGTCTGTTTTACCAATACTCGAATCTCTCTCCCTCAAATACAGGACGCATGTTAACGTTTTCACTTGTAACTTCTTCACCACAGTTATCCATAAAGAACAGGGATCTTTACTCAAACACTAACAAATGCTCAGCTTTGAGACCAGGCTTTGATGCCAATTGTAGAACAAAAAAACACAAGAAAATGGGGATTTGAATTGTGTTTTCTGATTAAATTTTTTTTGTGTGGCTATACTAAAGTAAAGAAAGCAATACAGCTGAAAGAAGACAAAACAGAGAGACAAAATGGTTTATCCTAGTTCACCACCAACATGGTAGCTACATTTAGTTCCTTCACCCTGACGGATTTAATCGACTAGTTCAGCACAAAATCAGACTTTCACTTGAACACCTACTAGTCACACTGATTGTGTTCTATCTTCTCAATCTTCTAGCTTAGTACAGTCACACTATTGAGGAAGGAGACCACAACTTGGCTAGGTTACAAACATAAAGGTTTTGGGCTTTTCTGAATTAGCTCTCACAGAGAGTGTTTTACAAATTTCTTACTTCAAAAAAAAATAGCACTTAAGTGAAACAAAATGATAATGAGCAAGAGTACATATGTGCTTGTAGTTTATATATTTCTTTGTTATTTTTATTTGAGGGATGCAAATCCTTTTATAGAGATTGACTAGAGTTTCTGACCGTTGTCCTGATTGCAAGACATCATCATGATTCATGAATTTTCATATCATATCTTTTGAGATTGATTTTCCATATAAACTTTCCAAAAACTGATCTTGTAATGATTTAGTGGATCTTGTTTAAAACAGTTGGGAAGCAGATGATACCATGGTTAGAGCATGTCTTAAGATCTTCAGACGAGTAGCAGATTCAAGATGTTCATTAAAGGATGCGCAATTGATTTGTCTTCTTTGGAGCATTGACTTTCATCAAAACGTTGACATCTTTAGGGTGTTGACTTTTTCAGAGTGTTGACAGTTTTAGAGTGATGAATTTTTCAGAGGTAACTCAGAGCTAGAAGATCAGCCACTTGATGTGATTATCAGAGGTAAAGGCAATTACTTTCTTGTAATGCTAATAAGAGGTAGACGAGCAGATACTTGTTGAATTCATTAGAGGAGAACGATCGAGTACAGATTATGGTCATTTGAGGCAAATAACTGTGGTGTGGATTGTAGTCATTAGAGGCAGACAACCCAAAACACATTTGCATTCATCTGAGGTAACTTAACTAAGACATTGCTTGCATTCTCCAGAGATAACCAGGACACAACGTTGCTTGCATAATAAACTTAGAGAACGGATCGAAGCAAAGTCATGTTGTATCTTTGTCTTCGTCCAGTTATCATAGGATACGATATAAAAATCTATTAAACAAACACTTGCTCTAGGACCTGCATATTTAATCACAATGTTAGTGCATTAAATTGTTTCCACAAACGATTTTGTTATCATCACAACAAAGTAGGGGTATATTTCTTCCAACCAACTTCGTTCCAACAGCCCCAAGATCACACAAAGCACATTCAAAATTCATATTACCAATAACACAAGGAATAGAAAAACTTACAAGATCTTTATGTTTTGGAGGCAATTTATTTTAAACTATGGCACTACATTCCTCAGTTAAAGCAACTATCTCATTGTCGTCAAGTTTTCTTTTGTTTGACAAAATTTCATTCAAAAACTTAGCATATGACAACATTTGAGACAATGCTTCAGTGAATGGTGTTTATATATAACTTTTTCAGAAGTTCCACAAACTTCTTAAATTTGCTCCTTAGTTTTAGCCTTGGCAAGTCTTCAGAGAAATGGTATGGGTAGTTTGTACGGTGCCGAAGGCAAATGACGTTTTTCTTTTTCCTCATCTACCCTCTCACTTAATAGTTGGCCTCTTTCGTTGTCATCACAACCACTCTCTTCCACATCTCTACTATTGAGTTCTTCTAATTGTTTTTCGTTTCTTATAATGACAACATTAAATTATCCCTTGGAGTTAGGTTCAGTCTGCCCTGGAAACACAATAGAAGATCTAGAAGATAAAGCAACTTGTTGAGCCACTTGGGTGATTTGTGTTTCCAAAATTTTATTGTGTGTGGCCATGGAATCCATCTTAGATGCTAACTGCCTAAGTGCTTCATTCACTAACTAGTTTTGATTTTTAAACTCCTCATTTCGTTTTGTTTGAGTCAAAACAAAATTTTCCAGCAAATTTTATAAGCTAGACTTTTAGGGGTTGTTGAAAGGTCCAGCAAATTGGGAGGTCTAACCATTGGTTGGGGGACAAGATTAAAGGGATGATTTATTTAGGAAAAGTTTGGATGATTCCTCCACCCTAGATTGTAAGTATCGGAAAAAGGGTCCGCTTTTTAAGGATTGTTAATATAATTAACTTGCTCATTACCCACCCACCATTAGTAGACATTTCGACTTGGAATTCAATAGTCACATGACCAACAATATTACAAATTTCACAAGGGGAAACATTTGGTGTGATAACATTTACATTCAATTTTTCAAATTGTTGAAACAATGCATCTACCTTAGAAGCAATATGATCTAATGCATCAACGTCATACATGCCTCCTTTCTTCTGAGGAGATCAGTCACTTCACCCTTGGTAGTGGTTATGTGCCATGTCTTCAATTAGAGCATATTCTTCTTCTATGTTCTTATTCATCAGCACTCAGCAACATCTTATGTCATTCTTGTAGTGTATGAGAGTCTATTGTAGAGTGTATAGACAATTATCCATCTCTCCAACCCCTGATAAGGGCACAATCCCAAATTCTAGCAAATTCTAGAAAATCTGCCATTGAACTCACACAAGACGTCAACTAAAGCTCCAAAAGTCACTTTTACGGCTCCTCTTATTGCGCCCGTATAGCACTAGATGTTATGAGTGTAAGAACAGAGTTGCACCTAAGAGGGGGGGGGGTGAATTAGGTGTTGGACAATTTTTCTGTTTTAGAGATTAGAAGATTGTTAAAGGACTGTTTTAACTTTGTTTCAAATATTTGCTGTGTTTGTAAATGAAAGCAGTAAATGGCAGAAGATAAAAACACACAAGATTTATCCTGGTTCCCCTTACAACCAAGGGTACGTCCAGTCCTCTTGCACACCACAAGAGATTTTCCACTTTGTATGAATATGTTACAAGTCTAACCCTAAGACTAAGTTACAGATTCACAAACACTTAACAAAAGATAGTACACCACTATTTCCGTTAACACAACTTGAAGAATCTACACTAAATCCTTCAAGTGATACAATGATTTTGTAATGATGTTCTTGACTAAGAACAAGGTTATAATACTGAGTATTTGATACTTAATCAATCACACTTCCAAGTACAACTGAGAACCTTTCTTAATGATATGAAAATGAAAAGCAAGTACTTGAAAATATGAAAGTTAAGTTTTGAAGTGTTTGATATTTCAGAAAATTGATTCTAGAAAGTCAGTTGAAAGTTATTAAACGAAATCTGAAACGTTTGAAGTATTTATACTTCATAGGTAACACTTCAGATCAATGGCAAAGGTTCCCAAACGTTTTTAATGAACATGTGCAATGTTTCAAAACTGAAAAGTTGCATTGTTTCAAAGTTGTATTCGAATACAGTCTCAGTGTATTCGAATACACCTCTAAAACGTTCAAATTATATTTGAAATTTGAACTATGTAGTCGACTACGAGAACGTGTAATCGAATACAGATTCGGGATTTTTGCCACTGACTTGAGTTGTATTCGATTACACAAGGTTGTAGTCGAATACAGATGTTTAAAAATAGCTACAGACTTAAGTTGTATTCGATTACACAAGGTTGTAGTCGAATACAGATTCGAGTTTTTGCCACTGACTTGCAATCTGTATTCGACTACGATATTTCGTATTCGAATGCATAAATTTAGTTTTAGCTTCTGACTTGGAGTCTGTATTCGACTACGATACCTCGTATTCGAATACAGATTTCCAGTTTTGTAAAAACTTTATTTTCAACATGTTTAAGTCATTAATTATTATCATAAAAACATTTTAATGCATATGCTCACAAGGTTCTCATAATATTGTACTTTTAAACTGTGTTTTGATTTAATATCAAAATACTTTTACCTTAATATAAATGAAAAAATAAGTTGCTTAATAATCCTTCTTTTTTTTATCAAGGATCTTTTTGTCTTCATCAAAAATGTAAGTCTTTAAATTTCATTCTCCCCCTTTTTGATGATGACAAAAATCTTGTTGCTTGGATTTCAAAACGTCTTGATTTCTCCCCCTAGATGTGTGCTTACTCCCCCTTGATAAATGTGTTTCTGCTTCTTAAGTGTTGGAGGAACTGTTTCTGCTTCTTAAGTGTTGGAGGAACTGTTTCATCATAAAATGCAACAGCAACACAGCAACAATATATATACACATTTTTCTCCCCCTTTTGACATTATCAAAAAGGAAGAGGATATCACATAGCAAAATAAGATATGCACATATGTAATAGATAAACAGAGGCAATCACAGGATTATCTAAAGAAAACAGCTTAAATTAAATATGTTCATAATTTACAATTACACGAATTCTGAAGAGTTTAACAAACACAAATACAGGAAAGTTAAACAGTAGAGAAATATAAATAACAAAAAAAAAACTGCAAGTAGCCAGATTTAATCATCTGAGTTGGGTGGTATATGAAGATGGTCAATCTTGTCAGACAGGTCACTCAGTTCTTGATGAAAAAATGAATGTTGTGTATGGATGGTATTTCCCAGATCTTGGAATTTTTGGTCAAAGATAGCAGTTATTGTCTGAGTTCGATTACTGAAAGACTCATTCAATTGTTGGAACTGATCTGTGACAAAGGATTGAATGATGTTAAGTTTGTCCATGATCATTCTATTGGTGATGATGTCTTCAGTATGTGATGGTTCTGCAGCTGTTGCTGCTGCTTCTGGTTCTGGATCTGGTAATGCTACAGGTGCTTCTGGTTCATCTTCTGGATTGGCAGTCGATGAACTTTGTCCAACATCACCCTTATGAACATAACTTTGAAGTGATTCACTCCAAACAATTTTCATACTGGGCATGACAGTTAAATCCAGTAGATTGTCCTTTGTGGTCTTATATAGCACTTCCCCTGAGAAGTCAACCTTAAAATGAGCCATTATTCTGGTGACTTCTCGTGCATATGGTAAGGCTATAGCATCTTTTGAGGCATATAGGACAGAATGAACAAAGTATGCCCAATCTAACTCAGCACCTTCTGTCATAAAAGTCATGACTTGGAGTTCAAACTCAGAGATCTGAGAATAGTTCCCTGCCTTTGGAATCAGTATGTAACATAAGAAATAGTGTAGTAATCTGTTGTCAACAGTCAGATTACCAACACCATATCTTTGTCTTACATACTCAGAACCAGATTGTGTCCGTTTTCTTTCCATAGTTCCTTTGTCAAAACGGCACAATGAAAGATAAGCATCATACTTAGTTGTATTAACCCATTCACATAAGTGTCCAGGGCACAACTTCTGACCTTCAGAAGGTATTTGCACAATTTCCCCAATAATTTTAGTGTCTAACTTGATAACTTTTCCCTTAACTTTAGACACCACTTTATTGCCATCCTTTTCTAAGTTACAGTAAAAAACCCTAACTAGGTCAGGATAAATGGGACCATTATACCCAATAAATTCTTCCAATTTCTGAGCCTTCAGCAATTCAGGAAATTTAAACTTAGAAATAGAATCAAGAGTACCAATTTTGGGTGTTACCAGCTTTTTATCAGAAAAGTGAGTTCTGAATTTGTCCAGTTCTTCTGGGGAATGAAGCAATCTGGATAGATCAGCCATATTGTCGTTTCTCTGCTTTTTTAAAGGACCCACAGAAGCTACCTTTGTTCTTGGTCCTCTTTTGCGTGCATCCATTTTTTTTTGAGAAGATGAAGTTTACGGGTTTAGGGATTTAGGGTTTTGATTTTTGATCTTACAGAATCTTAGATGCAATGGATGATGAGGGGGAATGTTTAGGTATGACAGTATGAAGGTTTTTAGGAAAAGGTTTGGATGAAGATTTTGAGGATCAGGAATCAGAAATTTTGAATTTGTAATCGGCTACCAGATTTTTTTTTTGTATTCGTAACCTAATACTGTTAACAATCCCTTTTAAATATAAAAATTTTCGAAAGTGTAGTCGACTACAGACCTTGTGTAGTCGAATACAGATTTTACAGGGAACATGTATTCGACTACAACTGTTTGTATTCGAATACGACAGTAAAGATTTTGATTCTGGATAAAAATTTTAACATTTAAATAGACAAAAAATATTTCAAATAGGTAGAAAGACATACATAGGTATCACAGAAACATATATCAAGTAACAGAATGATGAAAGAATTTAGAATTAACAATGATATGACTTACAGATCTTTCAAACCTTTTCAGAGATCACTCTCATTTAGAATGCCTAGTTCCCTTCGTATCTTGTAAAATGATTCTCTGGGCAGTGGCTTTGTGAATATATCTGCCAGTTGATTATGAGTGTCCACGAAGGTAACTTCAACATTTCCATTTAGAACATGATCCCTCAAAAAATGATGACGTATGTCGATATGTTTGGTTCGAGAGTGCATGACTGGATTCTTTGTGATGTTGATGGCACTAGTATTGTCACATTTCAGAGGAATACATCCCAGATCAAGTCCATAGTCACAGAGTTGTTGCTTGAGCCAAAGGATTTGCGCACAGCAACTGCCTGCTGCTATGTATTCTGCCTCTGCAGTACTTAATGCCACACATGCTTGTTTCTTACAAGACCTTGAGATTAGTGCATTTCCCAGAATGTGACAGGTGCCACTTGTGCTTTTTCGATCCGTCTTACATCCTGCATAGTCAGAGTCAGAATAACCAATGAGATTGCATATGCTACCTTTTGGATACCATAGGCCAGCATTGGTTGTTCCTTTGAGATATTTCATTATCCTCTTTATTGCTACCAGATGTGATTCCTTTGGATCTGCCTGAAATCTTGCACACAAACAAACACTAAACATAATATCTGGCCTACTGGCCGTTAGATATAATAAAGACCCAATCATACCTCTATACCTGGATATGTCAACTGATTTACCATTTTCATCTCTATTAACATACATACCAGATCCCATGGGAGTTGCACTTTCTTTGCTGCTGTCCATCTCAAATCTTTTTAGTAGTTCTTTACAGTATTTTGACTGATGAATAAAGATGCCATTCTGAAGTTGCTTGATTTGAAGTCCTAGGAAATAATTTAATTTTCCCATCATGGACATTTCAAATTCTCCTTGCATCATTAATGAGAATTCTTCACATATTTCATTGTTGGTTGATCCAAATATGATATCATCTACATAGACTTGAACAAGTAAAATGTGATCCTTTGTTCTTTTAACGAACAAGGTTTTATCAACTTTACCCTTTTCAAATCCATGTTCACATAAGAATTTACTCAATCTATCATACCATGCTCTTGGAGCTTGTTTCAACCCATAAAGTGCCTTCTTTAATTTGAAGACATGTGAAGGATTTTTGAAGTCTTCAAACCCAGGTGGCTGTTTGACGTAGATTTCCTCATTAATATAGCCGTTTAGGAACGCACTCTTGACATCCATTTGAAAAGTTCAAAACCCATGGAGCAAGCATAAGCAAGTAGTAATCGAATTGCTTCTAATCTTGCTACTGGAGCAAATGTTTCATCAAAATCAATCCCTTCTTCTTGATTGAATCCTTGTGCGACCAATCTTGCCTTGTTTCGGATAACTATTCCATTTTCATCTAATTTGTTCTTAAACACCCATTTGGTACCAATGATGTGTTTATTTCCTGGATTTGGAACAAGTTCCCAAACTTTGTTTCTTTCAAACTGATTTAATTCTTCATTCATGGCAAGTATCCATTGATCATCTTTGAGTGCTTCACCAATTTTGGAGGGTTCTATTTGAGAAACAAATGCCATATTTAAACAAGCATCTTTGAGATTCAGCCTTGTAGTGACTCCTTTGTTGATATCACCTATTATGTTATCAATCGGGTGATCATGATGGGTTTTCCATTCTTGAGGAAGATCAGTGTGTTGATCTAGTTGTTCTGTGTTGATTTCGTCTGTTTGAGTTGTTTGATCAACTTGATTTTCTGTACTTGTTTCATCATCATTATCATATACAATTCTAACCTCTTTCGAGGGGTTAGTTTCATCAAAAGATACATGTATAGATTCTTCAACTATCAATGTTCTTTTATTAAAAATTCTAAAAGCTTTACTAGATAATGAATACCCAATAAAAATACCTTCATCGGCTTTCTCATCGAATTTTCCGAGATTGTCCTTACCATTATTTAACACAAAGCATTTGCATCCAAATATGTGGAAGTGAGAGATGTTCGGCTTTCTTCCTTTATAGAGTTCATATGGAGTTTTCTTCAGCATTGGTCGGATTATGACTCTGTTGGATACATAACAAGCTGTACTTACAGCATCTGCCCAGAAGTATTTTGGTAGACTTGAATCACTCAGCATTGTTCTTGCAAGTTCCACCAATGATCTATTCTTTCTCTCAACAACTCCATTTTGTTGAGGTGTTCTTGGTGCAGAAAAATTATGGAATATCCCATTTTCTTCACAAAAATCTACAAAAGATGCATTTTGAAATTCTCCTCCATGATCACTTCTAATTGATACAATTTTGGTTGCTTGTTCATTTTGGACTAGTTTGGCATATTTCTGAAAGGCTTTAAAAGCATCATTTTTATTTTCCAAAAATAAGGTCCATGTGAACCTTGAAAAATCATCAACAATAACTAGTCCATATGAATTTCCACCAAGGCTTTTAGTTCTTGATGGTCCAAACAAATCCATGTGTATTAATTGAAGTGGTCTTGAAGTTGATATAATATTTTTGGGTTTAAAGGAAACTTTAGTTTGTTTACGTTTTTGACAAGCGT
Source organism: Cicer cuneatum (assembly GCA_037974295.1). Lineage (NCBI taxonomy): Eukaryota > Viridiplantae > Streptophyta > Magnoliopsida > Fabales > Fabaceae > Cicer > Cicer cuneatum. Next base: position 27,637,135 of record JBBPBO010001986.1, on the reverse strand, counting down.
CACATAATTTATCCTTAATAAATTTCATTTTTGGTAAGCCTACAACAAGTTCATGCTTGACTAACTTGTTTAAATGATCCATATGGATATGTGCAAATCTTTTATGCCATAGCCAAGCATCATTGTTGTCACTTACCATAAGACATTTCATTTTTAAGGATAAATCATCAAGATTAATTGTAAAAATATTTTTGAAACGCTTACCAATAAACTAAGTTTCATTTGTTACCTCGTTTTGGATAATGCAATCATTTTTGTTGAAAGTGATTTTGTAACCTGTCACAAAGTTTGCTTATGCTTATGAGACTGTGTTTTAGCCCTTCAACATAGAGTACATCTTCAATTGAAGGAGACGGAGCCATGCCAACTTTTCCAATGCCCAATATCTTTCCTTTGTTATTATCTCCATAGACCACATGACCTTTTGACTCAAGAGTTAGTGCTGAAAATTTTGTTGTCACCGGTCATATGCCTTGAACATCCACTATCCAAGAACCACATATTTGATGTCCTTTGTGTGTCTTCCTACAAAACAGAATTTATATTTTGTTAGGTACCCAAAGTGCTTTGGGTCCTTTATGGTTAGTTCCTTTCTTTACCCACACAAACTGTCCTTGTGGAACACCAATGTTCCTAACATGACAACAATTTGGTGTGTGACCATTTAGACCACAATAAAAACACTTTGGACTCTTTTTGGGAAAGTATGGTTTCTTTTGAATAATATTCTTCTTAAAACAAAGATGATTCTTTTGAACAGCCATTTCTTTCTTTTCTTTAGATTGGTTACTTGCTTTTGCAAAGATAGTTTTATCAATACTTGGTTTATCAAATTTTAAATAACCAAGTCCTCTTTTGTCATTTGAGTATCTTTGCTTGCTAAGTATATTCTCCAATCCAAATTGTCCCTTTTCATACCTTTCTATGACTCTATTCATTTGGACAATTTTAAAGGAAAGCGAATCGCATTTAATGCATGTTGAAATCTGTTTTTGTTTTTCAAAATTTTGTTCCATAGTGTCAATCTTTTTATTTAGAGAAGAAATCTGTTTCTTTTGATTTGACACTAGTTTGTACAGATTTTTACATTCATTAAGTAGTTCTTTAATGGCTTGTTGTGCATCATTATTTTCAGCACAAGAATCATCATTATCATAACAAATAATATTACTACTAACCTCTTCTTCATTATCAGAATGATGAGATGCCATCAAGGCAACATTTGCACATTCGTCACTTTCTGAAGTTGATGAAGAACTTACTTCATTATCTTCCCATGCAATGTACGCCTTTTTGAATTCTTTTCTCTTACTAGAACTCTTCTTGATAATATTTGGACATTCTGCTTTCATATGTCCTGGTTTTCCACACTCAAAGCAAGTAAAATTCTGATTTGCAATAGAAGCATCTTTCTTCTTGAAATTTTTCTTTCTTGTAAACGTTTTATTGCTTTGAAGAAATTTTCCGAATTTCTTGACAAGGAGGGTGATGTTTTTCTCTTCATCTGAGTCTTCTTCATTTACTAATTCCTTTGATTCTATTCTTAATGCTATATTCTTCGTCTTCTTCTCAGAATTTTCATTCTTTTCAAGTCTTTCTAATTCTATTTCGTGTTCCTATAACTTTCCAAAGAGTGCTGAAAGTGACACCTTTGACAAACTTTTCTTTTCAGAGATTGCTGTCACTTTTGGCTGCCATGCTATGGTTAATGATCTTAGAACCTTTAGATTCAATTCATCATTAGTAAAATTCTTTCCTAGTGCTGTTAAGTGGTTGGTTAAGTGGGAAAAACGTTTCTGCATGTCCAGGATTGCTTCTCCTGGTTGCATTCTAAACAATTCGTATTCTTGAGATAAAGTGTTCAGTTTTGAACGTTTTACCTCAATTGTTCCTTCATGGGTTACTTCCAATGTATCCCATATCTCTTTTGCTGTTTTGCAATGGGATATGCGAAAGAATTCATCCATACCCAATGCAGACTGTAACATATTTTTTGCTTTCTTATCAAACAGTACTCTTCTCTTTTCATCATCTGTCCAAGAGGCTTTTATTTTTATCTCCTCTTTATTGTTGATAACTGTTGTTGGAACATATGGACCGTTTTCTACTGCTTCCCATATGTCGTCTCCTTGAGCCTCAAGGTACGCTTGCATACGTATTTTCCAGAAGTCATAATGTTCACCAACAAAGCAGGGTGGTTTGTTACTGCTACCACCATCTCTAAAAACAGGTTGTGCGGAAGCCATGGATCTAGGAGCAAATTACCAAAAACCTGCTTTGATACCAATTAAAAGAACAGAGTTGCACCTCAGAGGGGGGTGAATTAGGTGTTGGACAATTTTTCTGTTTTAGAGATCAGAAGATTGTTAAAGGACTGTTTTAACTTTGTTTCAAATATTTGCTGTGTTTGTAAATGAAAGCAGTAAATGGCAGAAGATAAAAACACACAGAAGATTTATCCTGGTTCCCCTTACAACCAAGGGTACGTCCAGTCCTCTTGCACACCACAAGAGATTTTCCACTTTGTATGAATATGTTACAAGTCTAACCCTAAGACTAAGTTACAGATTCACAAACACTTAACAGAAGATAGTACACCACTATTTCTGTTAACACAACTTGAAGAATCTACACTAAATCCTTCAAGTGATACAATGATTTTGTAATGATGTTCTTGACTAAGAACAAGGTTATAATACTGAGTATTTGATACTTAATCAATCACACTTCCAAATACAACTGAGAACCTTTCTTAATGATATGAAAATGAAAAGCAAGTACTTGAAAATATGAAAGTTAAGTTTTGAAGTGTTTGATGTTTCAGAAAATTGATTCTAGAAAGTCAGTTGAAAGTTATTAAACGAAATCTGAAACGTTTGAAGTATTTATACTTCATAGGTAACACTTCAGATCAATGGCAAAGGTTCCCAAACGTTTTTAATGAACATGTGCAATGTTTCAAAACTGAAAAGTTCCATTGTTTCGAAGTTGTATTCGAATACAGTCTCAGTGTATTCGAATACACCTCTAAAACGTTCTGATTATATTTGAAATTTGAACTATGTAGTCGACTACGAGAATGTGTAGTCGAATACAGATTCGGGATTTTTGCCACTGACTTGAGTTGTATTCGATTACACAAGGTTGTAGTCGAATACAGATGTTTAAAAATAGCTACAGACTTAAGTTGTATTCGATTACACAAGGTTGTAGTGGAATAATATTCTTCTTCTATGTTCTTATTCATCAGCACTCAGCAACATCTTATGTCATTCTTGTAGTGTATGAGAGTCTATTGTAGAGTGTATAGACAATTATCCATCTCTCCAACCCCTGATAAGGGCACAATCTCAAATTCTAGCAAATTCTAGAAAATCTGCCATTGAACTCACACAAGACGTCAAACCATCCACTCAAGCTCCAAAAGTCACTTTTACGGCTCCTCTTATTGCGCCCGTATAGCACTAGATGTTATGAGTACTTCATATTATTCCAACAGATGTTCTTCTTAACACAACATCCATTCAAACACTCACCGTGCGAGTCACCAACTTGCAAGAAGAGATTATTTTTTATAGACCTTCGTGGAATGGAGGTGCTGCCTATAAACTGGTAAATGGAGACAAGCACGTTGAAGTCGATGAAGAAGATGATGATGCAGATACTCGTCATTTGTTTTTTTTTGTCTCTTTCTTTCTTTGTCCCTGTTTTATTGCCTGCTCTTATTTTACTGCCATGGTCTATACTATTTAACTATTTTCATTGTACTATTCGGTCTGTTGTTTGAATATATGTCTTGGCCTACTTTGTTTGTTTTCCTACTTTTTGATAATGTCAAAACGGGGAAAGAGAAATATAAGTTTTCATTCTTTAGGGGGAGTGAATATATCGCCGTGAGAAAATTCTCCCTTGAGCTATTTGTCATCGTCAAGAAGGGAGAAAATGTGAATCTATGTCTTGTCATGACTCTTTTATTTTGGTGATGGACACAGAGAAATCTTATGTGCAACAACAAAATGCAAAAAATGGAAAAAGTATCTTGTGCGGTCGCACCTTTTATTTTATGTATTGGGTGTTTTTAGGATTAAAATGTAAGCAGTAAAAAGAATTTGTCTTGAATTTTATTGACACTAACAAAGTCTTTCTAAAAATAATTTTCAAAAACTAAGTCAAAATGGTGGGAAAACTAATTCAATATAAAAATAGATAAATAAGTTTTTAGTCCTTATAAAATTTTGAAATTTCGTTACTAGTCCTTGTAAAAAACTCATATGTTTAAGTCCCTACAAAACTATTCTACAAGTAGCTTTAGTCTTGCTGCAACGATAATTCAACTTTTAAATTTTTGAATGTTTTTGCAAGCATGTTTAGAACATTATTAAAAGTTTATATAAGCACAAATATAATTTTTTTTAAATTAGGATGAATTAAAATATGAATTTTTTAAATGTTATATGATCAAGATAAAAGTCTTTAAAATATGGACCTAAAAATCAACTTTTGAGCTTCTTTTTTTTTTTTGAGAAACTTTTTTCAGTGATGTAAATGTGTATGTAAAACA
>JBBPBO010001986.1:27483508-27632283 GCA_037974295.1 Cicer cuneatum | reverse complement strand
AAAAAAAAAAAAAGAATATGTTGTTCATGCTCCAAGGACTAAAATTGTTTGCATAATAATTTTATAGGGACTAAAATATGTAATTTTTGGTTGTAGAAACAATATAAACTTACAAAATTTTACATGTACGAAAAACATATTTAATCCTCTGGTGATTTATAGTATGAATATGAATTATGACAAATATAAAAAATATATTAATATATCAGTGAGACATATAATATTGGTTCCTGTTAGTTACTATATATAGAACAGAAAATGTGTTATTGCTCTATTATTTTGATTTATTTATTCAGTTTTTTATTTATAAAACTGTTTTTTATTTTTCTTTATTTATAAAACAATATTTTTATTTGTGTAATTATAATATCTGAATATATCAAAAAAAATTATTTTTAAATATTATAAATTAAATTAATTAACAAAAATATATTTAAGAATAACATAATTAATAAAAGACACATTCAATTATTAAAATAATTAATTGAAAATATATTAGATGATATATTTACCATTTTGATATATTCATAGAGAGACTAGATAATATAATAAAATATTAAAATATTTTATATAATAAACAAAAAAAATTTAAATTTAAAAAAAATTATAAATAATAAAAAAGATTATTTTGAAACAAATATAATTGGTCATTTTTTATTATTTAAACAACATTTCAATTTTGAACAAATAATATATTAATTATCATTATAAATAATATTTATTTTGATTCAGTTAATAACATTCTTATAAAAAATAGGTTAAATAGCACCCGTGGTCCCTTAACTTAATTTCAGTTAACGTTTTAGTCCTATATTTTTTTTTTGATTTGGTCCTTTATTTTAATTTTAAGTGAAATAAAAAATAAAAATATGAGTTTATCACTACAAGAAAAAATTTCTATACCTACGGACTTTAGTCCGTGGGTAAATTATTAATTACCCACGGAAAAACTATAAGTAAATTCATTATTTTGAAAAATATTTTTTTTTACACTATACCACGGTTAGTCCGTGGGTAATGTTAAAAAAAATGCAAATGAACTTAATTTTTCAAAATATTTTCGTATTTTATAATTCCATGGATTGTTCGTGGGTAAATTTAATATGTAATTTTTTTTGAAATTATTTAATTTTTGTAAACTGATAAAATGTAAAAAATAAACATAATCGCAACCTAACCTAACCTCAACCTTTACTATGCAATCAATAATTAGATTCTCCCACTCACTTTCACCTTCAAACCCCACTTTCACCCTCGCAACCCCTCTTGTTTCCTTCAAACCATCAACGCCAACCCTAACTCCGATGACGATCTCCGCAATAACTGCACCACTCTCACCCTCGCTTCCACCCGCGCCCTTGCCTCTGCCATTCGTAAAGTCTCCACCTCACCCGTTGAGTTCACTCAGTGACTCGAGAAACATCGCACAACCGGACTTGTTCTTCCTAGCCCTGACTTCCATACACTCTGTCTTCAACAGCTTCAGCTTTTTCGCAGAATCGTCCCCGAATCTCTCCTCTCGGTTCGTACCTCATGAATTGTTTCTTTTTAAGTCTTCAATCCTATGTCAATTTTAAATTAGGGTTTATGGTAATGTGATTACTGAACGGTGTCGTTTGTGTTGTTTTGTTTTGTGCTGTACAGGTGTATGTTAGACCGACAGGTAGTTATGTGATGGATTGATTGGAGCTGCGGAGGGTTGCATTGTACCCTGGAGGAGATGATGAGTTAAAGGCAGAAGGCATTCTCATTCTTGTTGGTCATTTTAACGTTCCAGCTGGCTTACGAGCCGCCGAGACCGCTCTTTCCGAATTACAAGTGTGTTATTGATTCTGCTTCTGTTATATTATGGTGTTTTTGTTCCATTATTATTGTTATTGAACTACCAATTTAGTTCCTCAAGTATCGGTCTCTCATATATTCAATCAATGAAATATATATATATATATACGAATATAATTAGTGCCTTGGTATTATTATAAATTTATATCTATTCCTTCCATTCCTAAACTTTGGTATTTTAAGGTATTTGCACATAGAAAAATAAAACATTTAATTGATGTGTTTTGAACCAAAATACCCTTATTCTAATAATTAAATATTTTAGTAATTTCTATATTTATGTATCTAATCTACTCCAATAGTTGGAAGAAAAGGATCAATTATATCTAGGATTTCTAAAAACCCAATGTTTTAAGATAAAATTAAACTACTTAGACTACCAAAGTTTAGGAATGGAGGGAGTAGTCCCTACTGTATATGAAAATTTCTCACATTAATCCCTGGTATCCTGTCAATACATAAATAGCTGTGACTAAAGGGACCAGTTTTCATATACTTTAGGGACTATTTATAAAACTTTAAGTACTACTTATTATTTTCAAACACTTTCAGTACTGAGTAGGATAGAGAGTGATACTTGGGGGACTAAATTGAGGATTTTCTCTTATTGTTGTTGGTTAGGATAGATCAAAAGCATATTAGAAGCTACTTATTGTTGTTGCCCTATTGAGAGTCACTTCCATTCTCTCTTCACCAGATCAGAAGCATCCAGCAGCGCCACGCCAACCTAAAGAGGCTGTGTCGGGCTGTGCACTTTCAGCCCATCACATCAAGGTGACAGGATTTGAACCTATGGCCCTCTGTACCCAAAACAGATGCGCTGACCAGACTGCGCTACACCTCGTCTCACCCCCTCAACAAAATTTTCATGTATTCAACTTATTTATTTAATTCTTCTTGACATTTATCTTCAGGAGCCAAGTCCAAAGTCGCATTGGCAGTCTTCTCTTCGAATACCTGTTTAGTTTATCAATATACTTTGTTGAATTCAATGAATTGTTTGTCATTAAAAATGTTACAGCGAGCAAGTGTACATTTGCATTTCATCTATGGAAGACAACTTTAATTTCATGTTGTGTTAATTTACAAAGAAGACTTATCAATCATGTGATGAAACAGATATATACTTGTGATTTCTAATGCAATTTCGTTTTTCAGAAAGAAGTGTCCCGTTTGCGAGGTCTGGTTGGTGGAGGAGAAATTCAGGATAATGACATTTCAGCAATTAGCTTTCCAGGTTCTCCTGTATCATCCTTCAAGTGGGAGGGAGCTCAAGGATCATTCAGTCCATTAACTTTAGCTAAAAGGGTAAGTCAGGTAGATATTTGTTGCGTGTGTGAGAAATCGTCAAGTTTTATGATTGTGTTTACTGATATGCTTCTTGTTCTTGATGCAGAAAAAAGATTATGAAATTGCCCTTGTTGGGGCCTTTAGAAGGGAAAAAGACAAAGAGATAGCAATGCAGGCACTGAGAGAAGAAAATGAAGCAGCCATGAAACTAGTATATTGTAATTAATGAAGTATACTTGTTGGTGGTTTTGTATATCATTTTTATTTTATTTGAATGTTTGATTGAAAAGGAAATCAAAAGATAAGCGTTAGATCCAAGCAGCAATTTATGAGAATTTTTTTAATCAGTTTACGTTTAATTTAGGCTATCATAGAGCTCTATTTTTGTATAGTTCTTCAGTATCTTATGTGTATAATCATTATTCTTTTTTGTTAGTATATATCAGTTATCACAATACTTCTTGATATTTTCTGGATGTAAAGTTTTGGAAATTAAATGATTGCAATATGGGATGAATCAGGCCAAACAAAGGTAAGATGAGCTACAAAGTCTTAATATGAGGTTGAAATTTCGAGAAGTTGAGATAAAAAGGTTAGAAGTAGTTGCTTCAGCGAAGATCTCAGCTGAGACACACTTGCTGAGTGAAACAGAGGAACATTTTAAGGAAATTGATGTCCTGCGGGCCAAGGTGGAACGGAGTCAAGATGTAACTAGACTTGCTATGGAAAATTTGCAGCTCAAAGAAGAAATAAGAAGGCATGTTTTCTTCTTCTTTTTTTCTTAAATCACCAGATTCAGCATGAATCTTTGTTGATTAGATTAGCTTGGGTGTTTTGTTTTTCTTGGTCTCTTGTGCAAACTAAAGTATCTCATTCTAATTTTCATGATTATAAGGTTAGGAAATGGCCTATTAAAACAACAAACGAGTACTCAACTATGAACATATTACCTAGTTTCTATACATTGCTTATCATACAACACTTATATGCAAATTGTTTGAAGCAAGAATACTACTTATCATACAACACTAATATGCAAATTTTTTGAAGCAAGAGTACGAACCTCCGGTCTTGTCGACTTACATTAGTCCATATTCAGAAGAAAAAAACCAGTGCTTCTGTTACTTTTTATGTGAACTATTATCTATATGTTTAATATAATGTTATGCTACTAATGCTTATCTATCTCCAAAACAGGTTGAAGTCATTTTATGAGGGAGGGGAACGGGAAATATTGAATGAACAAATCATGGTACTCCAAAACAAGGTAGGGACTAGGGAGAGATATTTTTGTACCGGTTCATTTAAGTTTTCTGTCAATCTCACCTATATTCATATTTATTTTTTGTTGAGAGTTCTACATTGCATCTAAGATGACTTGAAAAGTGTTGATAAGTGAGAGACATCCCTCACTTTATAAGTCGATTTGTAGGATTGAGTTAGGTCCGACCGAAATTCTACAATGGTGTTTGAGTATGTAAGACCCTTAATTTTTAAATTAATATTAAGTGTATTTTGGGGATATTAGTAAAATATTTAATATTTATGTTTGGAGTAAATATATATATATAAATATTTATTTTGGAAGATGAATTAAGATTATTGGATGAAGAATAAATTAATTTAATTATGAGTAATTAAATAACGGACAGTTAATTAAGGGATTATTGTCTAATTGCGACGAGACTGGTTAAGTGCTGAGGATCAGACAAGCGTTGGGTGAGGTGGCACCCAACAAGCCTATATATAGGAGTGAGAAGGATGGGTGAAATCAGAACACCATTCCTCCTCCCTTACTGCCCATACTGCATGTAACAGTATCACCTTCTCCCTTCCCTTCCCATTCTGAATTCTGTCCACGATTTCAAAAAAAAAAAAAAGAGTTCCCCAAAAGTGACATTAATTGGAAATCTAAGCACCAAACCAGAAAACCCCCAGTACAAAAGTTGTTCCCCTCATCATTCCGGAGCTAGAGAACCTATTTTCGTAGCAGCAAACGCAAGCGGGAGTTTCGCCGAGTTTTGACGCAGAAATGTGAGCAGTAGCAGAAACGCAACAAGGGTAAGGGCACCTTCCACTTTCTAGTTGCATTAGGGCTGTAAATGCATAACTGTCATGACATTACTGATGTTTTCATCATTGTTTGAAGTAAAACTGTTTTGCAATGACATTTTGAAAGAAATGAAGAAAATGCATTCTGTTGGTGTTTTTAATAATCTGTGATGGTTGCTGTTTGGTTGAATGTATTAATGTTGTTCTACTTTTGTGGGGAAGCTGAAAATGCTTTGCATAATGTGATTGGTTGTGTAAGAATGCTGGAAATACCTTGCATGTTGTTTTGAGAAATGATCAACATTGTGAACGTTGAAAAATGTCTGTTCTGTGTGGTTGACATTCTGTTTTTGAGTGATTCTAGTAATGCTGATGTTTTCAAAGGAAAAGGGATTTTAAATGATGAAAGTGTTTTTCTGGAAAAATTGTTATTGATGAAAATGCTTGAGTTTTATGGTTCAAAAGAAGTGCAGAATCTGTTTGGGGTTGTGCTGGTTTTTCAAAGGAAAAAGATTGAAAATTTGTTGTAGTTTTTCAGGAAAAGTTCACTGAATTCGAAGGTGTATTCCAATACAACATGAGTGTATTCGAATACAACCTGCCAAGCCTCTGTTTTACTCAAGTTTTTCAAACTTGTATTCGAATACAGGCCCCTGTATTCGAATACAGAGGAAGGATTTTTGCTTCTGACTTAGCATCTGTATTTGACTACGACTCTGTCGTATTCAAATACATAAGTGAAATTTTAACACTATATTCGCATCTGTATTCGACTACGACAGTCTCGTATTTGAATACAGGATGTTGACTTTCACAATTTTTGCTTCTGTATTCGAATACAAGTATGCTGTAATCGAATACAGAGTGTTAAATTTGCAGTTTTCAGCTTCTGTATTCGAATACAAGATAGCTGTATTCGAATACAGATTCGGGTTTTTCAGAAATTACATGTTTTTCAACATTGTTTTATAAACCCTAAGTGTTGGGGAATATTGGGAAGGATTGTGATGAATTAAAATGGAATTTTTGTGATAGTTTGTAGTGGTGGTGATGAAGTTTTGAGACTTTACTGATGTAGTGAAAAATACTGGTTTTGCACTGTGACAGCCTTTGTATTCGAATACAGAGTGTTAATTCTACACTGTTTTTGGCTTCTGTATTCGAATATAGATTCGTAATTTCCAAAAATCTCAGTTTTAAACACTGTTGTATGAATTTTAAGAGTTGGGGGAAAGACTTATGATAATTAAGAATGGAATTGTGAGATAATGTAAAGTGTTAATAATTGCTTGACTATTTCATCATGGTTGTGATGTTGATGATTTTGACTGTGTTGAGATGTTTTGAAAAATGATGGAAAGGTTGAAATTTCCTGATAATGCATACTGTTTCAGTGAAGAGAAAACACTTCATATTCATGCATTGCATAGTCAAGTGGTACCCGCGATGGGCTACAGAGTAATGCGTAAACGTGCTGATCTGTTAAGCGATTGCACGAGTGCTGGCCTGTTGAGCGACTGCACTGGTACTGATCTGTTGAGCGATTGTACCCTGAAATGCGCAAAAATGTGCTGATCTGTTGAGCGATTGCACAAGTGCTGGTCTGTTGAGCGACTGCACTGGTACTGATCTGTTGAGCAATTGTACCTGAGTATATGTCAAACGTGCTGGTCTATTGAGTGATTGCACGAGTGCTGGTCTATTGAGCGACTGCACTGGTGCTGATTAGTTGAGCGATTGCACCCTGGTCTTGAGGGCCGTTAAAGTCAAAGATATTTAAAATGTGCTGGTCTGTTGAGCGACTGCACCTTGGTAATTCCAAGAAATTGTATACATGAGCATATACATATTGCATTGGGGGATTGACCGGTGGGTCACGTTTTGGTTATATGATGATGATTGGAAAGTGATGTGTGTAAGTACGTTATAAAATCTGAATTTTCTGATGAATGTTTGTGATTGCTGAGATGGTAGTTGTACGTACAATATGTTTTCCATATTAATTGGTTGTTGTTTGAAAAAGCTTATATGTCATGAAATTTCAAATGAGCATCTTTATTTTTCATCATTGTCATATGTTATACCATGGTGTATCTATTCTGTGATATAAATGCTATATGTTTATTTGTTAATTTCGATCGGTGACCCTTTACTATTATTGTGGAAATTGGGCTTTGCCCTCAGATGAACCCGAAACCCGTCCCACCAACGGTTACACCAACGACGGAGACGTCGTTAGTTTTCCTTGATATTCATATACGGAGTCTTTGTAGACAACGCAGAGGGACGGAAGCTGGCTGAAGACGAGGCTTGTAGAGGATGCGGCGGAGACCGTACTACTGTGGCTTAGTGCATGATCAGTTAGATTTGATGTATAGGATTTTGAGCTGGAAAATGTACTTTGTTTGTAAGTTGGGGATTTATTGAACCACTTTTCTGCTAAAACATTCCGCACTCTGATATTTTCTTCTGAGATGTTATGATACTGCTCTTCTTTTGAAATGTATTAATGTTGTTATTAATTCCCAAAGTTAAGTACTTAGTAATATTATGATGAATGTTATTTAATTACGTTCATCGATTAAATTACGACGTACTATTTTATGAAATGAATTAAAGAAAATATTATTTCAATTACTTTGAAGTAATAATTTGGAAAATCATTTTAATTATTTATTAAAAAAAAAATACACTCGCGCTGTGTTTTAAAACTCGGGGTGTTACAATTGTGGTATCAGAGCATTTGGTTAAAGTTTTGGGTTAAAGCTCTGATTTAAAGTATTGTTTTGAGTCTTTATCTGATCATGCATAGGAGAAAGTAGTTAAAGTGTCAAGTCTTGTGTAAGTTGTGGTGTGACTGAAGTGATGATGGTTTTGTAGGAAACAATGCCTCCACGAAGAGACGACACCACAAGAACCAACGTCAGTCAACAGGATAGGATGGCTGAAGCAATGAATAACATGGTTGTGTCTGTTGCTGCACATACGGCTGCAAAGACTCAACGAGTTCTGGAGAAGAGAGAAAGGGAGATTCGCGCTGCTGAATCTAGAGGACTAGAGGATTTTCGTTGTCATAATCCTCCCAAGTTCAAGGGTGATGAGGGTCCAGAAAGAGCGGATGAGTGGATTCAAGAGATGGAGAAAATCTTCGAGATGATTAATTGTCGGGCAGCGGTGAAGGTCAACTATGCCACGTATCTGCCGATAGGGGATGCAGAGTACTGGTGGAGAAGTACAAGGCTACTGATAAGGTCAGCTCAAGAAGAAGTGAACTGGGAGTCGTTCAAAAAGAAGTTTTTGGCAAATACTTCCCGATGAGCACTACGACCAAGTTAGGTGACGATTTTCTGAAATTGCACCAGGGAAACATGACGGTGGGAGAATATGCTGCTAAGTTTGAATCGCTATCAAGGAATTTCACATTTTTCCGGGAAGAAGTTGATGAATAGTTTATGTGTCATCGCTTCCAAGATGGACTGAAGTATGAGATTCAAGACTCGGTCTTACCTTTGAGAATTCAACGTTTCCAAGTGTTATTGGAGAAGTGTAGAGAGGTTGAAGAGATGAAGAACAGGAATGCCAACCGAGAAGGGAACTTTTATTCTAAAGGGCCTAGTCAGATGCACTATCAGAACAATAGAGGAAAGCAAGTGGCTAAGCCGTATAACCGCCCACAAAACAACAACAGAGGCCAGAATCGACCGAGAAATCAGAATTTTGGACAGCAATTAGGATAAGGAGTCTGGTGTTATTGATGTGGGAAAGAAGGACATATTGCTACTTCTTGTACCACAAGGGATCTCATGTGTTTCAATTGCCAGAAACCAAGACACGTGGCGAGGGATTGTCGGGTTCCGAAGGTGGAACCAATAGTGAACGCAACTAGGGCTACTCGTCCTATTGCTAGAGGACGCGTCTATCACAACGGTGTTGAAGCTGGGAGTCAAGCTCCAAATTTAATCTAGCAAGATTGCGAGATTGCAGGTAACACCCTAACTGCACTTTTTGATTCGGGGGCAACCCACTCTTTCATTGCTTTGGACTGTGTGAATCGTTTGATGTTATCTGTGTCTGCTTTACCTTTAGATTTGGTTGCTTCCACACCTGCTAAGACTTTGACCGTAAACTCTGCATGTTTACATTGTACTGTAACGATTCAGAATAGAGATTTAATGGTTAATTTAATCTGTCTACCCCTACAATCACTCGAGATCATTCTCGGCATGGATTGGATGTCGTATAATTACGTAGTCTTGGATTGCGCTCGAAAATTAGTCATTTTCCCCGAACCTGGAGTCGTTCGGTATTTGGCTGCTAACAAACTCGAAGTATCTCTGAGAGAAGGAACTCAGTAATTTTTATCATTGGCTAACGTGGAGACCAAGATGGATGTGAACATAGAAGATGTGGTGTTAGTCAAAGAATATCCTGACGTATTTCCATAAGAAATTCCAGGATTACCCCCGGTGAGAGAAGTGGAGTTCTTCATTGATTTACACCCAGGAACTGGACCTATTTCAATTGCGCCGTACCGGATGTCGCTATTAGAATTAAGCGAGCTTAAGGGTCAAATTGAAGGTTTATTCGAGAAAGGATTTATCAGACCAAGTGTGTAAGACCCTTAAATTTAAAATTAAATTCAGATTTGATTTTAAGGGTATTTTGGGAATATCGGTGTAATATTCAATATATGTATATTTTGTGTAAATATATATATATATAATTAATTGTTTTGGAGGTGGAATTAAAATTATTGGATAATGGATGGATTAATTTAATTTTGAGTAATTAAATTATCGGACCGTTAATTAAGATATTCTCTGCTAATTTCGACGGAAACGGGTTAAGTGCTGGAGGATCAAAAGATATTTTGATATAAGAATTGGTGAGGTGGCGTAGATATTTGTGAAAAAGGAAACAATTCCTCTCTCCTCTGCTGTGTCAGTTGCTTTATGTGGATATTTAAGTAAGAAGCTTTTCCTTCTTTCCTCTACGCGCCAGTTCTGCTTTATCTTCTTCTTCTTCTAATTTTCTGAGTGTTGGTGAAGAAAAACAGTTTACTTAAAAGTCATCGTTCTGGAAAATCTGAGTGTCGAATCAGAAAGTTTCGAATACAAAAGTCATTCCTCTGATTGTTACGGAGCTAAAGAACTAATTTTCGCAGCGGCGAACGCGAACGGGAGTATCGTCGGCTTTTGTCGCAAAAGCGTACGAGCTAAGGGAACGTAACTAAGGTAAGGGCACCTTCCAACTTTCTAGATTGCATTTAGGGCTGTAAATGCATGTGTGATGAATGATATTTGGTTTATGATTGTGAAAAACATTGTATTATGTTTTGGAAATCATTCTGTGAGCATTGAATGATGATTCTGATTTTGTTTTGTTAAAAATCAGTGAGGTTATTCTGGTTTGAGTAAATCTGTGTTTTGCTGTGTTTTGTTAAACAATCTGGTGTTGATGGTTGTTTCAAATGAAAAGAGATTTAAAATGGTGGAAGTATTTTTATGAAAAATCTGTTGTTGGTATTTGATGAAAAATGTTCTGAGTTGAGGTTTTAAAAGAGGGGAATTATGATTCTGGTGTTGGGTTGGATTTTCAAAAGAAAAGGTTTTCAAAATGTGTTGAAGTTTCAGGAAAATTCACTGATTTCGAAGGTGTATTCGAATACGGCATTGAGGGTATTCGAATACAACCTGCAAAGCTTCTGTTTTCCCTAAGTTTTCGAACTTGTATTCGACTACGAGCCCCTGTAGTCGAATACAGATTTTCCAATTTTGCTACTGACTTAGCATCTGTATTCGACTACGACCCTCTGTAGCCGAATACAGATTTGCAATTTTTGCTTCTGTTTTAACCACTGTATTCGACTACAACCCTCTGTAGCCGAATACAGATTTGCAACTTTTGCCACTGACTTCGCATCTGTATTCGACTACAAAGGCCTCGTATTCGAATACAGAATGCTGATTTTTCACTGTTTTAGCTTCTGTATTCGAATACAAGGTAGCTGTAGTCGAATACAGATTCGTGTTTTTCAGAAATTCATGTTTTTAACATTGTTTTATAAATCTTAAGTGTTGGGGTACCTTAGGAAGGTTTGTGGTGATTAAAAATGGAAATTTGGTGATAGTTTGAAGTGGTGATGATGAAGTTTTTTTAGAATTTACTGAAGTTGTAGAAATTCTGATTTTTGTACTGTGACAGCCCCTGTATTCGAATACAATGAAGCTGTATTCGAATACAGATTCGTATTTTTTGCCAGAAACCTCAGTTTTAATCACAGTTTTGAATCTTAACAGTTGGGGAAAAACCTTTGTTAATAAAGAGTGGAACTTTGAGGTAATGCAAAGTGTAATGCTTGCTTGAATGGTTAATCTTTGAATGTGTTGAGATGTTTTGAAAAATGAGGAAAATGCATGAATTTTACTAAGGTTGCATACTGTTTTCAATGAAGTGAAACAATGCATATTCATGCATGGCATAGTCAGGTGGTACCCGCGATGGGCCACAGAGTAATGCGCATCCACATGCTTATCTGTAGTGATTGCACGAGTGCTGATCTTTAGTGATTGCACTAGGTACTAATCTGTGATTGTACCTTGGTATATAAGTGTTGGTCAGATAAACGACTACACTGGTACTAGACTGTAGTGTCTGTATCCTGAAATGCGCAGCCACGTGCTGATCTGTAGTGATTGCACGAGTGCTAATCTGTAGTGATTGCACTAGGTACTGATCTGTAGTGATTGTACCTTGGTTTATGTCAAACGTGCTGGTCTGTAGTGACTGCACGAGTGCTGGTCTGTATGCGACTGCACTGGTGCTGATCTGTATGCGATTGCACCCTGGTCATGAGGGCCGTTAAATTGTGTTGGTCTGTAAGTGACTGCACCTTGGTGATTCCAAAAATTTATGAACATGAACATATACATATTGCATCGGAGTGTTTGACCGGAGGGTCACGTTTGATTTTATGTTGATGGTGGAAAATTGTTGTGTGAGTAAGTATTTTTTTGAAAATCTGTAATTTCGGATGAATTGATGTTTGTGCTTACATCATGATTTTTATACTTACTTGGTTGCTGTTTTGTAAAGTACAAATGACATGTATTTCAAAATTTAGCATCCTTATTTATCATCATGTACTATGAATATGTTTGATATTCTTGATATAACTGCTATGTGGTAATTGTTATTTTCGGTCGGTGACCCTTTACAATTATTGTGGAAATTGGGCGTTGCCCTCAGATGAGATTCAGAACCGTACCCCTGATGGTCATACTAACGACAGGGAACGTCGTTAGTCTCCCTTGATCTTTACTTGTGGGCTATGCAAAGAGATGAGCAGCTGGGTGAAGAAAAGACTTGTGAATATTGTAATGCTACTGTAGCTTAGGGTATGATCAGAGTAGACTTATGTATAGGGTTTTGAACTCAATGGTTGTAAATATTCATTTTGGGAATTATTGTAAAACTCTTCCGCACTCTGATAAATATTTTGATATATCTTTATTTTAGTATATTATAAAGATCAAATTCCCATAAATATCTCATTCGATTCAATTGTGATGTTGTTGTTTTAAAATTCCTTACTATTTTTAATTACGAAGTCGAATGATATTTAATTTGAATTGATTTTAATTTCCTTGGAACGCAATTCTGAAAACTCTTTTATTTATGTATTCGTTTTTAAAAAAAATAAATAAATACACTCGCGCTATGTTTTAAACTCGGGGTGTTACAAAGTGTGTCGCCATGGGGAGCTCCGGTGTTGTTGGTTAAGAAGAAGGATGGAAGTTCACGCATCGATGATTTGATGGACCAATTGAGGGGAGCAGCGGTGTTTTCAAAGATTGATTTGAAATTGGGATACCATCAGATTCGAGTAAGAGAAAGAGATATTCAAAAGACTGCTTTCAGGACCCATTATGGACATTATTAATATCTCGTTATGCCATTTGGAGTTACGACTGCACCAGCGATTTTCATGGACTATATGAATAGGATCTTCAGCCCATTTCTGGATAAATTCGTGGTTGTGTCTATCGATGATATTTTGATTTATTCAAAGGATGAAGCAGAGCATGAAGAGCACCTACGCCAAGTTCTTGAAGTCTTACGCGAGAAGCAATTGTATGCTAATTTGTCGAAATGCCAGTTTTGGCTAGATAAAGTGAACTTCTTGGGACATGTGATAACAAAAGAAGGAATCGCTGTGGATCCGGCGAAGATTGAGACAATTCTTGCCTGGAAACAGCCCCAGACTATCACAGACATACGTAGTTTTATCGGCCTGGCAGGATACTACAGGAGATTTATTGAAGGATTTGCTAAGATTGTAGCTCCTTTGACACAACTCACCAGAAAGAATCAGCCGTTTGCATGGATGGAGAAGTGTGAGGAAAGTTTTCAGTTGCTTAAGGAAAAGTTGACAACCTCACCAGTATTGGTCTTGCCACAACCAGAAGAACCATATGAGGTTTACTGTGAGGAAAGTTTTGATGCAACACAAGAAAGCTGTAGCCTACGCCTCAAGGCAGTTGAAAACTCACAAACAAAACTATGCTACTCATGATTCAGAGCTTACTGCAGTAGTGTTTGCGTTAAAGGTCTGGAGGCACTACTTATATGGATGCACGTTCACGGTGTTCAGTGAGCATAAAAGTTTGAAATATCTGTTCGATCAGAAAGAATTGAACATGCGTCAGAGGAGATGGATGGAGACTCTCAAGGATTTTGACTTTTCATTGCAGTACCACCCTGGAAAAGCCAATGTGGTGGCTGATGCATTGAGTCTGAAAAGTGTGTCAGTATCTTCAATGATAATGGCCAGACAACAAGAGTTGTGGGAAGCATTTAGAGACCTACACTTGGACGTAAAGTTCGCACCAGGAATTTTAAAGTGTGGAATGATAACAATTTCGAGTGGTTTACTTGAGGAGATTGCAAACTTGCAAGACGATACATTGATCCAAGAAAAGAGGAATCTGAAGGACAGACAACTGAGTTCAGGGTCGGAACAGATAATATTCTTAGATGTAATGGAAGAGTTTGTGTACCGGAAGTTACAGAGATGAGAAGAGCGATTTTGGAAGAGGCTCATAAGAGTAAGTTGAGTATTCATCCTCGAGCGACCAAGATGTACCAGGACTTAAGGCAAAATTTCTTGTGGCCAGGAATGAAGAGGGATGTAGCGGAATATGTATCGGCTTGTTTGACTTGTCAAAAAGCGAAAGTGGAACATCAACGACCTGCTGGAATGTTGCAACCTCTGGATATACCGGAATGGAAGTGGGACATCATTTCCATGGATTTTATAACAGGACTGCCCATGACAAGGAAAAAGAATGATTCAATTTGGGTAATAGTGGATCGATTGACAAAGTCCGCACATTTCTTACCAGTAAGGACCACCTACAAAGTAGATAAGCTGACGGAAATCTACATCGCTGAGATTGTGAGGTTACACGGCGTTCCATCGAGTATAGTATCGGACCGTGACCCAAAATTGACATCTCATTTTTGGGGAGCACTGCATGAAGCTTTAGGAACGAAGCTGAAATTGAGTTCCGCTTATCATCCACAAACAGATGGACAGACTGAGAGAACAAATCAGTCCTTGGAAGATCTATTGAGAGCATGTGTGTTGGATGATAGACGAAGCTGGGACGAGGTGTTGCCATTGATTGAGTTCACTTACAACAATAGTTTCCACGCAAGTATTGGAATGGCACCCTATGGCGCTTTATACGGACGCAAGTGTCAGACGCCTTTATGCTGGTATAAGGACGGAGAAAGTATGATTGTTGGACCTGAGATGGTGGAACAGACTACAGAGAAAATCAAGAGAATACAAGAGAAAATGAAGATTTCACAAGATCGTCAGAAAAGTTATGCGGACAAGCGTCGCAGACCTTTGGAATTCGAGAAGGGTGATCATGTATTTCTAAGGGTCACGCCTACAACTGGTGTTGGCAGAGCTATTAAGTCGAAGAAGTTGACTCCGAAATTTATTAGACCATACCAGATTACTGGACGTATTGGACCATTGGCCTATCGGATTGCTTTACCTCCCATACTGTCCAATATTCACGACGTATTTCATGTGTCGTAGTTAAGGAAATACATTGCAGACCCGTCACATATGATCGAACCAGATACAATTCAACTGAAGGATAACCTGTCATTTGAAGTATTCACTGTAAGGATTGAAGACAGGAAGATTAAACAGTTGAGGAACAAGGAAGTCCCACTAGTCAAAGTGATTTGGAATCCGACTACTGGAGACACGACTTGGGAACTGGAGAGTAAGATGAGGGAACAATATCCCCAGTTGTTCATCGACATGTAGTTTCGAGGACAAAACTAATTTAAGGGGGTAGTAATGTAAGACCCTTAATTTTTAAATTAAAATTATGGAATTAATATTAAGTGTATTTTGGGGATATTAGTAAAATATTTAATATATGTATGTTTGGAGTAAATATATATATATATATAAATATTTATTTTGGAAGATGAATTAAGATTATTGGATGAAGAATAAATTAATTTAATTACGAGTAATTAAATTAACGGACAGTTAATTAAGGGATTATGGGCTAATTGCGACGAGACTGGTTAAGTGCTGAGGATCAGACAAGTGTCGGGTGAGGTGGCACCCACACAAGCCTATATATAGGAGTGAGAAGGATGGGTGAAATCTGTTTGGGGTTGTGCTGGTTTTTCAAAGGAAAAAGATTGAAAATGTGTTGTAGTTTTTCAGGAAAAGTTCACTGAATTCGAAGGTGTATTCGAATACAACATGAGTGTATTCGAATACAACCTGCCAAGCCTCTGTTTTACTCAAGTTTTTCAAACTGGTATTCGAATACGGGCCCCTGTATTCGAATACAGAGGAAGGATTTTTGCTTCTGACTTAGCATCTGTATTCGACTACGACTCTGTCGTATTCGAATACAAAAGTGAAATTTTAACACTGTATTCGCATCTGTATTCGACTTTCACAATTTTTGCTTCTGTATTCGAATACAAGTATGCTGTATTCGAATACAGAGTGTAAAATTTGCAGTTTTCAGCTTCTGTATTCGAATACAAGAGAGCTGTATTCGAATATAGATTCGGGTTTTTCAGAAATTCCAAGTTTTTCAACATTGTTTTATAAACCCTAAGTGTTGGGGAATATTGGGAAGGTTTGTGATGAATTAAAATGGAATTTTTGTGATAGTTTGAAGTGGTGGTGATGAAGTTTTGAGACTTTACTGATGTAGTGAAAAATACTGGTTTTGCACTGTGACAACCTCTATATTCGAATACAAGCGAATACAAGGAAGCTGTATTCGAATACAGAGTGTTAATTCTGCACTGTTTTTGGCTTCTGCATTCGAATACAGAGAAGCTGTATTCGAATACAGATTCGTATTTTCCAGAGATCTCAGTTTTAAACATTATTGTATGAATTTTAAGAGTTGGGAGAAAGACTTGTGATAATTAAGAATGGAATTGTGAGATAATGTAAAGTGTTAATGATTGCTTGACTGTTTAATCATGGTTGTGATGTTGATGATATTGACTGTGTTGAGATGTTTTGAAAAATGATGGAAAGGTTGAAATTTCCTAATAATGCATATTGTTTCAGTGAAGAGAAAACACTGCATATTCATGCATTGCATAGTCAAGTGGTACCCGCGATGGGCCACAGAGTAATGCGTAAATGTGTTGATCTGTTGAGCGATTGCACGAGTGCTGGTCTGTTGAGCAACTGCACTGGTACTGATCTATTGAGCGATTGTACCCTGAAATGCGCAAAAACGTGTTGATCTGTTGAGCGATTGCACGAGTGCTGGTCTGTTGAGCGACTACACTGGTACTGATCTGTTGAGTGATTGTTCCTGAGTATATGTCAAACGTGCTGGTCTGTTGAGCGACTGCACTGGTGCTGATCTGTTGAGCGATTGCACCCTGGTCTTGAGGGCCGTTAAAGTCAAACATATTTAAAATGTGCTGGTCTGTTGAGCGACTGCACCTTGGTAATTCCAAGAAATTGTATACATGAGCATATACATATGGCATTGGGGGATTGACCGGTGGGTCACGTTTTGGTTATATGATGATGATTGGAAAGTGATGTGTGTAAGTACGTTATAAAATCTGAATTTTCTGATGAATGTTTGTGATTGCTGAGATGGTAGTTGTACTTACAATATGTTTTCCATATTAATTGGTTGCTGTTTGAAAAAGCTTATATGTCATGAAATTTCAAATGAGCATCTTTATTTTTCATCATTGTCATATGTTATACCATTGGTGTATCTGTTCTGTGATATAAATGCTATGTGTTTATTTGTTAATTTCGGTCGGTGACCCTTTACTATTATTATGGAAATTGGGCTTTGCCCTCAGATGAACCCCAAACCCGTCCCACCGACGGTTACACTAACGACGGAGACGTCGTTAGTTTTCCTTGATATTCGTATACGGAGTCTTTGTGGAAAACGCAGAGGGACGGACAGCTGGCTGAAGACGAGACTTGTAGAGGATGCGGCGGAGACCGTACTACTATGGCTTAGTGCATGATCAGTTAGATTTGATGTATAGGATTTTGAGCTGGAAAATGTACTTTGTTTGTAATTTGGGGATTTATTGAACCACTTTTCTACTAAAACATTCCGCACTCTGATATTTTCTTCTGAGATGTTATGATACTGCTCTTCTTTTGAAATGTATTAATGTTATTATTAATTCCCAAAGTTAAGTACTTAGTAATATTATGATAAATGTTATTTAATTACGTTCATCGATTAAATTACGACGTACTATTTTATGAAATGAATTAAAGAAAATATTATTTCAATTCCTTTGAAGTAATAATTTGGAAAATCATTTTAATTATTTATTAAAAAAAATACACTCGCGCTGTGTTTTAAAACTCGGGGTGTTACAGAGTCTATCCTAGATCCATTGGACCATTCATTATGAGTCACTTGGATCAGGCTCTAGCTGGAAGGTTTGGCACCAAAGGCCTTGCAATTACATTTGTTTCATGTTCAAGTGATGTGGATGTTCTCAATAATGTATGACAACTGACTCTTTTTTGTCACCAATTTGTAGTTTGTTTTATTGTTAAATCAAGTGTTAGCCTATTGTCTTTGCATCTCCAGCATTACCTCACTGAGTCACTTATCCCACATTCTTCTTATCTTTTTTCTTACCTTAACCAAGCAAAACCATATTAATACCTAGGGCATATTCCATCCCTTCCAACATGTGCCCGGTTTTTCATATTTTTTTACCTGATTTGAAGTGATGTCAACAGAAATATCATCCTTAGTTTTGTCAAGAACATGAAATAAGTTGTAGTTGTAATATTTATATTATGGTGGCAGATATATTTGTATTTTAACATGGCCATCATGCGTCCATTTTCTGCAATGCCATCTGCCATAATTTCTTGCTACACATTTGGCTTGCTTTCATCCCTAATAATATTGATTCTGGGTCAACTGGCGTTTACATATTTTATTAGTTGTGTATTTCAGGTTCAGTCCCGGTTTGAGGTGGATATAAAACAGCTTCCCAAGCAGATTGATACATCAACCTACAGTATGTTCTTATCTGTTCATTCTATTTCTGTTTCTAAGCACATTCATTCTATTTCTTATAATGGTTCTTTAAAACCCTTTAATACATTGCTTTCATTAAATTCTTCACCAACTTCTGTCAGTTGTATGTATCCCACTATATTATATTCTATTAAAGTTAAGTTGCAAGTTATTTCTTTTGGTGCCTCAAATATGTAGGGGTTGAAAGTTTTAAAAGTCATTGACATATCATCAGCTTTAGTCACAATTTTTAATTTATGTTCATATTACCCGCAGAATATCTGTGGGTATTTTACCCACAGAAAATCTGTGGGTAATTTAACCACAGACAATCTGTGGGTAATTTACCCACGGAAATCTGTGGGTAATTTACCCACGGAAAATATGTGGGTAATTTACCCACGGATTTTCCTTAGGTACCCATATCCTACTGATTGTCCGTGGATAAATATTTACCTACGAGCGAAATAGCTACGGATTCGTGTCCGTGGGTAATCCGTGGGTAATTTTAGGTTACCTACGGACTTGCCGTAGATAAAGATAAAATCTACCGTAGGTAATAAATTCTCCCTTGAGCTATTTGTCATCGTCAAGAAGGGAGAAAATGTGAATCTATGTCTTGTCATGACTCTTTTATTTTGGTGGTGGACACAAAGAAATCTTATGTGCAGCAACAAAATGCAAAAAATGGAAAAAGTATCTTGTGCGTCGCACCTTTTATTTTATGTATTGGGTGTTTTTAGGATTAAAATGTAAGTAGTAAAAAGAATTTGTCTTGAATTTTATTGACACTCACAAAGTCTTTCTAAAAATAATTTTCAAAAACTAAGTCAAAATGGTTGGAAAACTAATTCAATATAAAAATAGTTAAATAAGGTTTTAGTCCTTATAAAATTTTGAAATTTCGTTATTAGTCTTTGTAAAAAAAATCATATGTTTAAGTCCCTACAAAACTATTCTACAAGTAGCTTTAGTCTTGCTGCAACGAAACATATTTCAACTTTTAAATTTTTGAATGTTTTTGCTAGCATGTTTAGAACATTATTAAAAGTTTATATAAGCACAAATATAATTTTTTTTTAAATTAGGATGAATTAAAATATGAATTTTTTAAATGTTATATGATCAAGATAAAAGTCTTTAAAATATAGATCTAAAAAACAACTTTTGAGCTTTTTTTTTTTTGAGAAACTTTTTACAGTGATGTAAATGTGTACGTAAAACAATAATAAAAAAAGAATATGTTGTTCATGCTCCATGTACTATTTGCATAATAATTTCACAGAGACTAAAATATGTAATTTTTGTTTGTAGAAACAATATAAAATTACAAAATTTTACATGTACAAAAAAACATATTTAATCCTCTGGTGATTTACAGTATGAATAGAAATTATGACAGATATAAAAAATATATTAATATATTTGTGAGAGATATAATATTGGTTCCTGTTACTTACTATATATATAGAGCAGAAAATGTATTATTGCTCTATTATTTTGATTTATTTATTTAGTTTTTTATTTATAAAACAGTTTTTTATTTTGCTTTATTTATAAAACAATATTTTTATTTGATTGTAATATTTTTATTTGTGTGATTATAATACGTGAATATATCAAAAAAAATTATTTTTAAATATTATAAATTAAATTAATTAACAAAAATATATTTAAGAATAAAATAATTAATAAAAGACACATTCAATTATTAAACTAACTGAAAATATACTAGATGATATATTTACCATTTTGATATATTCATAGAGAGACTAGATAATATAATAAAATATTAAAATATTTTATATAATAAACAAAAAAAATTTAAATTTAAAAAAAAATTATAAATAATAAAAAAGATTATTTTGAAACAAATATAATTGGTCATTTTTTATTATTTAAAAAACATTTCAAATTTGAACAAATAATATATTAATTATCATTATAAATAATATTTATTTTGATTTAGTTAATAACATTCTTAAAAAAAATAGGTTAAATAGCAACCGTGGTCCCTTAATTTAATTTCAGTTAACGTTTTAGTCCTTTATCTTTTTTTTTTCTTTTTTCGATTTGGTCCTTTATTTTAATTTTAAGTGAAATAAAGAATAAAAATATGAGTTTATTTGAAGATTTGAGTTACGAATCTGATGAAAT
The DNA here is from genome assembly GCA_037974295.1 of Cicer cuneatum. NCBI lineage: Eukaryota > Viridiplantae > Streptophyta > Magnoliopsida > Fabales > Fabaceae > Cicer > Cicer cuneatum. Next base: position 27,611,341 of record JBBPBO010001986.1, on the reverse strand, counting down.
TTGTATTATATAAGAGAATATAATTAATTTTATGGTTTTTGGTTGAAAATTTTGATGAATTTTTGTAAGAAAAAGGATAATATTGTTGACATTTTAAAACATAAAATATCAAATTGTCACTTAAAATTAAAATAAAGGATCAAACCGGAAAAAAAATGATAAAGGACTAAAACATTAACTGAATTTAAGTTAAGGGACCACGGGTGATATTTAGCCTAAAAAATATTAAATGACGTATACTCCTATTTTGGCATTAGCACAATTGGGAGGACCAACTGCATATTACTAAGAGTTAGTCGTAAAAAAAATTAATTAAAATTATTTTTATAATATATATATAAATATGTATATATATAAATAATATATATAGTATCTATGTCCTATATTTTATTTTTAATGTATGTATGTAAAAAGAAAAAGAAAAAGAAAAAAATATAAATGAAGAGAAATGAAAAAAAAAAGGAAAAAATTAATATTGATGATATTAATGAGTTCAGTTAAGCATTTATTAATTGAATTTATAAGTTTTAAAAAAAATTATTTAATTTTATGTGATTATTTATAAAAGTTTAGTTGTTTGATAGATAATAGATATATAATATATAGATATAATGAATACATAGATATATAATATATAAATTTTATGTGATTACTTATGTATTTCTAACATAGATAATATTCATTGTCACATGACACACGTGATTCCAAAAGTTATATTTAATACACGAACAATGGAGGAGAATGAATTCTCATGATACATGTCAAATTAAAATATTTGTAAAAAACAAAGTTTATTAAATAGATATAGAATGAATTATTTTAAATAATATAAAACATACACAATTGACATATCTAATACTGAAAATTAATTTATGTTTAATTTTTTTTTAATTAAAATTGGTAACACCTAAATTTAGAACTTAAAAGTAAATTTCTAAATTGTACATTAATTTCAAACTTAAATTCTTGATTAGTATTTAGGAATACTCCTTGATATTTGATTATATATCATCATAATATTCAAAAAAAATATTAAAAAAATTAAAAAAAATGGTTGTCTAGGAAAATATTTAAAAAACTATATATATATATATATATATATATATATATATTATTTTTAAATGGAGTTAAAAAATTAGAAGTATTTGAACTAAATAAGAAAAAAAATACTTGTCATATGAAAGAATCAATATAAAAGTTTTATAATTAAATTTTAATTTTATAGTCTCTTTATTTCTTTAATATATCTTTATATTTTATCTCTCTAATATTTTTCTTTTTTTGCTCTCAACAGAGATGGAAAATATACATTGACGTTTGTTATTTATAGGAAAGAGGCCTAACAACAACGAAGCTCCTAAGGTGTAAAAATCAGCATCATTTAGTCAAGCTAGATAAATAGTGCAACGACTACTTTTCAGCCTTTACTACACAATGATTACACAACTGCATAATACTAACTTGCTCTTGTGACAGTATCTTATAGAGGCATGAATGATTAATGTGATTTAGCGCGGCATTTTTTAGGTTTAGATTTTTTTTCTTCATGTTTTAAGTCGAAAATGACGAACAACCGAGTTTTATGTAAGTCAAGTCCATCAAAGAGATGTAATCTAGTCAAGAATAATGTCATTAAGTCTTGTAGATTTCATTTTAATTGAACGTTCTAAAAAATCTATAATTAGAAATAATGTTTCTTCCTAAAATGTTAATTATTTAAACTTGTTGAAAGTGATACTTAATTAAGAAGACTTAGGATGATTACTTACAAGTCAATCTAACTTGAGGTTGTTAGTTTTGAGTTAATAAGTTGTAACTACTTTTTTGTAACAAACTTGTATATAAGTAGTTGGGCAGCAACTAGAAAAAATTGTGAATTTTCAGTTTTGCACAAAAACAGAAAATTGAAAGAAAAACAGAGCATTTTGTATATTGTAATCATTTCATATCAATTAATTAGAAGTTGGATCCTGTCCCCCAAACGTAGTAGTTTTATCTCTGAACTGGGTTAACAATTGTGTGTGTTCATTTTAGCAAGATTCAATTCTGTTTAGATTAAAAGAAACAAAACCAAAAAACGGAGAATGATAAACGATCTCCGTTTTCAAACATATCAATCTCCGTTTTAATTCAATCAATCTCCGCAGTAAAACTCATTGATCTTTGGAAGCTTGAACCATTTTCTCGGTTAACAAAATACATGTTTTTCCATTGTTTTAGAACACAAAACTTATATTTTAAAGAAACAATTTTAATATTTAATTTAAAATAAAACATGAAATTTTCTCAAACCAATAAACAATAAAAATAGTCTCAGTTTTGTTCTGCAGAAAAGGCAATTAGGAAGGAAAAAAAGTAAACAAAATAAAAGCAAATTAATGTAGAAAGAAGTGCACAGCTGACTAATATATAGAAATGCAATATTTAAAATGTTTAAATGAATGATGGGTTTCGGTTGGACATCACCAAGGTAAGACAATATGCCGCCCTTTCTAAGTTGATGCATATAATATTTCTACTTTGTAAATGAAAGGATAACACCCACTTTCTTTCTGTGAAAAAACAAAATATTAAATTGGCCAAAGAGTGAAAGTAGGCTTTCAATAAACTTTAACAAACACTCCAACAATTTGAGGATATTAAATTTGAGGATCTTTTCGTGATGATTACCCTTGCTATATCTTCTTAGCCTGCATGGAATAAATAAATATTTGATCATCATCACCATATAATTTCATCTATGATATAAATATAATTATAAGGATCACAATTTTAGTAAAATGATTACCCGCTGCTTTTTTGCAAATTGAGAGAAGGACAACTAAAACAGCTAGACCCCCAAACACTCCAACAATAATGGCAACTGATTTCCCCACTTCGTCATTGTTGTGGGAATCTGCACAAAACACCAAGTTGGATTAAAGCATTCAGAACTATGTACACACACCATCAAAACTACATTAGAATAGGCTTTCAAAACTATCTTAGTGAATATAATTCAATTTTACAAAACTAAATTGCAAACTGAAAGATATATATAATATAGTTATTATTAAAGTCATATCACTACTTAATATTGGACTCTACTTAATATAGGACTCTGAATGATATCATCTATAATTTAAAATTGCAGATGTTATTACAATTGTATTTATGGTAAAATACGAGAAAATACGGCTAATGTTATTTTAGTTGTGGCTATAATGTTATTGCAAACACTTCAAAAATTGAAATATTGCTATTGCAATTGTGGTTGAAGATGTAATTTAAAATGATAATTGATAATTAAAAAAATGTTAAGTGTAGGAATTCAAGACTTCAAATTGAGTAATTGGTCACAATTAGGAATGACAATTAGACCAAGACGCAGTGGGTACCCGTAGAAAACACCCATAATGGGTAGGGTAAAAACCCGCATAATGGGTATGGATATGGGCACAGGCAATTATCCGCAAAATTGAACGGGTAGGGTATGGGTGCGAGTCGGGTACTATAATACTCACCCCGCCCCGCACATATAATATTATTATTATTATTATTATTATTATTATTAGTATGTAAGTTTGTTTTAGCTTAAATAAAAATGATTTTTGTTTTAAATAATTTAGATATTATTTTTTAGAAATTTTTTAAAATATGATTTTTTAACTCCCGTTTTTTTACTATTATAAAAATGATTTCTTTTGTACAATAACTTTTAACATGTTTGTATACAATTTTATAAAAATAATTTTTTTAAACTAAAAAATTACCATAAAAGACATAAAAATGATTTTCAAGAAAACATGTTTGTTTGAAAAAATATTTTTTAAATACATGATTTTTCTAAATATACATATGTCTCTCTACTATCTTATGCATCTCTATCTCCCCTTCCAATCTCTAACTACTATTTCTCTTACTCTCTACTATGTCATGTCTCTCTACCTCTCCTTTTTATTACAAACAAATCAACGGATTTAGGTAATTCATTTCATAATTTTCGGATCCTCATGAAAAATAAACATAAGTAAATCATCACGAAAATATGTTAGTAAATAGTAATAGATTTTGGAGGTCTTGTTCTAATCTTAAAAATTGAGCCCTTAATAAAAAAAAGTACAATTTTAATAATTAAAAAAATTTGAAAAATAAATTTTAATCCCTATACACATATTTGATTCTGATGAAGAAGTAAATAATTGTGATTTTATATTTAAGAGTTTTTTTATATTATTAATCGTGACTTTATAATTATAAATAACTAATATAATACACATCAATTTTTTTACATATCTCGTATAGGACTTGCAACTTCATAAAATATATTTTGATATTTATTGTAGTAATGTACTAATGTTGGATCATGATATATTTTGGAAGTTTTGAGTTAGACAATATTTTAGTTTGTATATTTATGATTTGGATTTAAAATATTTGGGAAATTTTTTAAATTTAATCACAAATTACTTATCGATATATTTTTGTTAAAGTGCGGGTAATGGGTATGGGTACGGGCACTTAAGTACCCAGATGGCAAGGGTACGGATATTAAAGTTGATACCTACGAGAGTACGGGCACGAACACGGGTATTTTTTTAAACTGCGTGTACGGAGACGGGTACTATAGTATCCTACCCATTGTCATTCCTAGTGACAATTTCAATTATGCTATGAGGCTTGATATGTTGAGTCAAAATAGGGAAATAAAATACGGTCAATATATTGGAAATTGTAGTTGTCATGGTGAACATTTTTAAAACATTTAAATTGCAGTTGGAGATCAAAATTTAGAATTATGGGAGGAAATCAAGAGAGAATATAACTTTTTATTGTTAGGGTTCAAAGTATGGAAATGAGATTCCATGTTGTCTTCTTTTTAATACAATTTGTTGCTTTATCCTAAAACAAAAAGCTAGTCGAAGGTGAAGAATATAGAATGTGATACTTACAAAGGGTTTTCAATTTCAAGAAAAAGAATAAAGACGAATGGCACAAAGGTTCATTTTCCCAAATAAAGTGTAAAAGCAAATGTGCTGAATATATGCTTGAGCTCATACAATATATTGACCATTGAATTTAGCAATTTGTTATAGGTACTTTTGTTTTCTATTTAGACTCTGTTTGTTATGGGAAAAAAAAAAAAACAAGTTTACGTCTTATAATATATATGATCGGTAATATTCATTTACGAGCGTGTAAATTTATAGTTCATAGAGTTTTTCTATGCACTAATTCAACTAGTTTATAAGTTCATAATTTATTGATTATCTTTTTTTTTTATTAATTTTATCCGCATTATTATAAATAAAACTATTTTTTATTCATTATAATTTATTTATTATAATTTTATATAAATAATTTTAAAAATATTTTATTTATAAATATTTTATACAATTTAAATATAAAATAATTTTAGTTAACAATAATTTCAGTGTATATGTATAATTTATTTATTATAATTTAAAATAAATAAACTAGCTAAATAAATAAATATATATATATATATGATTAATAAATAATTTATTTATTATATTTTAAATTATTCATAAATAATTTAAATTTGAAAATCATTAATATTTTATTTATTTATTTATTTTAATTTTTTAAAAATAAAATAGATAAATAAATAAAAAATATCAAATTGATATATTTTAAAATAAATAAATATTAAATTACTATGTTTAAGAATTAATTTATCAGATTTATTTGAAATTAAGATTGCCCTTTTATGATTTTTATATTTTAAACTAATTAAAGTGTTAATTTTATCGAACATTCAATTGGCTTAACAATTATAAGCTATAAGTTATAACATATCAATTATCGGCTAATTTTACCAAACAGGTGTTTAGTATTTATACCTCCATTTCTCTTTTCACTTTTCTACAATGGAGTCCTTTTTTTAAAATTAAAAAAAAAAGGCTTAACTATAAATGGATATAATGGAATTATATTATTTAGTCTGATTCTTCTATTATTACCAATTTACGAAATCGGTCTCTCTATTTAAAAAGTCGATATTTTTTGTCAATCTCTTTGATTTTTAAACTAAAAAAAGATAATTTGACATATTTTAAATAATGTAACATACAATTCTATGATATAGAACCATCTATATGTATTAATTATTCATATGTTATTAATTAAATTAAAAATATAAAAATTTATGAAGTTAAAGTTAAGTTTTTACAATGTTTTATTCTAATTTCATTGATGTTAATCATTCTAAATTATCATATAACATGTCACGTTATTTAAAATATCAAATATCATTATTTTTTAGTTAAAAAATCATAAAAAGATACTAAAATTGTCAATTTTTAAAATAAAAGAACCAATTTTATTAATCAGTAATAGAAAGACTAAACCCACAGTTAAATTTATTATTTATTCAATACAATTTCAACCTCCCCTGCGGTTCTATGCTTCTCTCCCATAAGAATCAAATTGGCTTAACTATATATACTCAAATTTTCTTTGTACATGCTTTTCGTCAAGAATATTTAATAATAAATCAATATGTTGCAATACTTTAAACGACATTTGGATGAGGTAAAATACTCCAAAATTGGAAAAGCTTCGGTATAGAAAACGAGAATGAATTCCTCTTATGCATAATTTATACATTAAAGAATAATGTGCGATTTTCTACGATTTAAAGAGAGAAAAAAAACACATAATTTTTTTTTATAGTAAGAGATTATCCATTATTCTCTCATGCGTAAATTACACATAAGATTGATCAATTTCCATAGCAAATATATGAATTAAAATATTATTATATAGATGAAAATTCTAAAATATTTTGTGATCACAACTACAAGTATTATTATTTTTTAAATTGTTATCATTATAGTTATATATATTAATAAAGAAGGATTAATATTCCTTGGTTTACAAGTATTTTATATTTATAAGATTTCTTTTTATAAATTTTTTCCGTAACATATCTAGATTTAGATTGTATTGGATCATGAATTTTAAAATTTTGTGTATCCACCTATCTCTATTGTATCACACCCAACTATATATTTGGTTTTGTGACATGGTGATACTATTTTACCAAGTGAAAAAAATTATCTCCAATTTTTCTCAAACTGGATGCAACGTTCTTGGATTCAAATCTAGCTCTAAGAATGCAGCGGTGTTAAAAATTCTCAAGGGAGAGTTTTGTTGTTTATTATATATAGTCTTATTTGGTTCGAAAGATTAGTCTCTACGATTCTACGGAGAAGATGTCTAGTTAAAAAAAAAAAACTTAAAACAATGGGATTTAAATGTACCTGATTCATCATAGTAGCCAGAAGCCCAATACCGAGCATAACATTGTCCCAAGAATACATCAGCTGCAGCTGCTGATCCACATAAACTCTTAAGCTTTCCAACAGCATCAATTAAACAAGATGAACAATCCGATACAATTAAATCACCCAAACATTGTGCAAATCCTTGAACTAATCCTGAACTACTCACTCTAAATCCGTTTGCTGTTTGCAAATCCGCAAGAACATCGTCTCTACGCCGAAAGAACTCGACATCACTACTCACATCTTTACTACATTTCTTGTACCTAATGTTTGTATCCAATTTCCCAAGAAAATCACCACTATGTTCATATCTTAGATAACAACCTTCAAGTTGCAAAGAAGCACCAAGGGAATAAGGACAAACTAAGCTTATTTCATTAACAGCTCTTCCAACACACTTTGAGCAATCAATTGGTTGCAAATCACCTCTACATTGGTATAAACCATATACACTTCCTTCTTGTTGTGTTGAGCTTTCATTTCCAATAGCAAAACTATTGTAAGTAACTTGAGATGATGAACTTGCAACTGAAGATAGAAAGGTGTTAAGGTTTGATTCAAAGGGTGTGTTTGGTTGGTATTTTTCTTCAGAACAGCTTGCATAGATGGTGATATGAGATCTTGAAGGGTAGCCATGGGAACTAGGAAGTGAAGAAGTGAAAATTAGAAGATAAGAGAGTCTCAAAGCTAATATTATTCTTTGAGTGGTGTGTAGTTGAAGACTACTCAACATTTTTTCTTGAAATGTGAACCTTTGTTTTAGTTTTTTGTGTGGGTTGGTTATGACAATGAAAGAGTAAGATAGTGGTTCGTTTTTGTGCTTGATAAGTAAATCCTTTTGTGTTTTTTTAAACCCTCAAAATCCTTTTGTGTTAAGACTTTTATTTGGTCAGGCATAGAGTATCAACTTTGTCATGAGTCAATGTTCATAAAGATTAATAAAACAAATATTTCTATTTATATACAAAACTACCGAGCAAAGCCGGCCTAACGGTCAAATTAATAATGCTTAGGCCTCCAAAAAATAATCACTTTTTTATTATATTTTCGTCTAAAAAATAAAAATATTTAAATAGTACAGTAAGTAAAAGTCTTCACAGTTATAAAAAGAAACAATAATTGATATATTTGATTAAATTATTTTGCATCTAAAAAAAAAGGTAAAAATTAAATAAAATTATAGAAAAATATTATTGTTAGTATAGTAAAGGCATTTTTTATTTTATCAAAATTGTACTTTAAAGTTTGCTATATGCCTCATAAAATGTTAAACCGGTCTTGCTGCCGAAATTCGCTTGGCTCAATTTATTTGAGAGTTTGACGGGAGAGAATATGAGGACTTTCAAGGAGGTGAGTAAACGGAAAGAAGATAAATCTTTTACTTGATTTGGGAGAATGTTTTTGAAAGTGAGAAAATTAAACACAAGTAGAATCCTTCATTCTAGAAAAGCCTCTTATGAGTTTTCTTAAGAATTAAACACAAAAAAGGACTAGAATCCTTCATTCTTTTTAGTGTTTATAGTCTTTCATTTCTTGAGTTTTTCTGAAATAAATATTATTATCCTCACACTCAATTTTTTTTTATCAAATTAATAACAAATGATTAAATATTACTTATTATATATGAGAGTTATCATCAAAATTAAATAGAAACTAAAATTTCAATTTGTAACATCCTATTTTTCATGAAATTTGCTTTCATAATTGAACTTGGGATACAGTTACACTCCTATTGTTGATTTATGACTTTCCTGTTAGGTAGAAGAGAATCTATAGTCTAGAAGAGTCTCTAAATATGCTTACTTGTTGGAAAAGTAAACAACATTAAAGAAACAAGTCACTCTGTATCACTTAGCGAGCCAAATTTGCTTGGAAAAGGTACTAAAATTTGTGTAGCGCATGAAATTCGTTTTGAGAGATGCTAAAATTCTCTTAGCGAGTCAAAATTCACTAAGCAAAATTTGGTGGGAACCACATGTCAAGAACGGGTCACGCATGGTCAAGTGTCGTTCGAGGGAGTTTCTACGTGTCAACAATGGCGTCAACAACCGACATCAAAATGCACTTAGTGAGATTAATTTTGCTAAGTGAGAGCTGCAAATATTACAACTATAAATAGCCCTTTAACCTCTCTTTTTTTCTCATCCCCTGGAACAAAACTCTGCCTTTCCATTCCAAACCCTTCTCACTCAAAATTCGTCGTCCTAAACACCATTGTGCAGTTCCATCTCAGTGTCAGCTTTACAGTTGTGTGGCCAAAGTTCTGGTGTAAGTGGAGGTTTTGAGTTTGACACACGTAGATTGTTTGGGCATGTTATTATCAAAATTGTGCTTAAAGTTAGAGTTAGATTTGTCTTTTCTTTCTTCTTGGTCTCATCCAAGGTGACCCTATGTTTGGAGATAAGCAACTATTAGTTTATGACAAATGTTAAAATGTGTTCTACATATATATATATTAAGACATGAAATATAGAAGAAGTCAATTTAAAATGTTTGAAACTTGTTTTTAATTTTTTGGAAGTTTAAAAATGATTTTTCAATATAAAATTTTGATTTTTTGGTTCTTTAATAAGTGTTTTCAGAACAGCAAGATTATTAACTTATTTTTGTATTCCTCCCGTTTGAAAATAACGTATTTAATCATTTTACACATTAAAAAAAGTAATAATTAAAAGAAAAAAAATAGACTTTTTCATTGTTTATTAGTTATTGGTGAATTATAAATATTATAACACATAACAACAAAGAGAAGATTATTAATATCTAAAAGACACCATAGTTTCAAAATCATCAAATACCTTCAGATTTAAAAATAAATTTACATTCAAGAGATTTTATGGTTTGACATGATATATCTAAATGTTATGATATATTTAAATGTTATTATTTTTAATAATAATTTATATATTAGAATTGCTCACGACGTCTCTGACATTTGACATTTGACATTTATTAGTTATTAGTTATTATCTATTAGTTATTTGCTAAATCGTTTTATTGTTTATAAGCTTTTTATAGAAGTGATTTTTAAGGTAAAGAAAAAGAATACGTGGAAGAAAGCTACGTTATATAATACTTGCTTCAATTTAAAATATAAGTAAAATTTAGTTTAAGAAAGTTAATCTATAATTTGGATAAAATACATTAATTTTGTTTGATTAATGTTTACATATATTTGAGACTAGAGTAGTATACATCCAAGGGTCAAAAAACCTCGGAATCTTTCTTGCATTTTTTTCTATTTTTCCTCTTCTGGGTAAGATTTGTCTTTGATAATAAATTGAAAGTATTAATAAGATGGTATTATTGAAAAAAAATTTGCATTAAAAATTAAATGTAACTGTCATTTTGGGATAAATATTTAAGGACAGAGAGTAAATAATAATAGTTCGTTTTCTGGAACCTTTAATCCTGTTTGAACGACGTTTTCCCAAACATAGGAAGTTGTTGCTTTGATAAAATTTGCTTTGGAAATCATGTTTTTTTTCATGTTACGTTCAATGCTTTTTAACATACTAAATAAAGAATTAGGCCCGTGTCATTTGAGTGTTGCTTCTCAGTTTCAAAGCAGAGCTTCAAATCTAGAACTGCTTCCTTTCTCCCGAACAACATTTTCTTCATTCTTTCCTAGTAAGTAAAATTATTTAAAGCTCCTTTGCTACTATTTAATTTCTACATTCACATGGCAATTGTTTTTCACTAATCAAGATTCTATTTTTCTACTATTTATGTTGCAGATCAGAGTAATCACTTACAATGTCTTCTCCATTTCTCGTTCATGATTCTGAGACCAAAACAGATGCAGGTACAAAAAAATATAGCATAGTTCACTTCAATTATCCCATCAATGAAAAAATAAAAACAATATCAATAGGTCACATTTATAAGGAAAAACTTCTTTCTCCGTTTAACTTCCTAAAACCTTATAAAATAATAAGAGTGAAGAATAGTCATTCTATAAAGAAATCTGAAGATGTATATTTGCTAACTAGGGACGACATTAGAAATTATCATAGCAAATACAAGTCTTTACATATTGGCTTAGTACAATTTTCCATATCTCGCTTCTCAATACTCCTTAGAAAAACCATCCGTGTGTCAGTAGCATTGAGAGATTCTAAGTACTCCAAATTTGATGACTCTATCTTAGTACGTTTTGATTCAAATTTGTGTAGTGATGGTGCTATAAAGTTTAATTGGTTCCCAAATTTTTCAACCTCTTTGTCTGATCTAGCAAATTCCAATGGCTTGGTGGTTACTATAGATATAGATGATCCCAAAAATCTAGATTTAGAAGTTAGATACAGGGTATGTTATAAATTGATGAAGAAATCTCCTAAACCTGATTATCCATTTGAAAATCGTGTATTAGAGGTAAACATGGAGAAAACAAATAATATTGTCCTCAAATCTGATAATCAGAGTTAAGAACAATCGATGGTTCGTTGAAAAACTTCAACTTGTGAAGATGGAAAAGGTGACTCTAGAAATAATGAAGCCTTCAACAATGTTTGAAGATTCTCTTTTTTGACTGAATGTTTGGAGATTCTTTTCAACACACATGATGGATTGAATCTGCTAATGATGTTGTTTCTGGTTATGTTAAATCATCATATTCGATCAAATGTGTTTTTCCTTTATTATGTAATATGAGTAGTATGACCAATAATTTTGACTTGGACTCTAAAATGTATTGTTTTTATTGGAGTACATTCGGATTGGCTTATCAACTATTTATATGAGATTATTTACTTATAGACAAATTCTAATATGAACGACTAACGAGGCTTATGATAATATACACTTCATGCCTGATTTTGTCTCAATTTTATTTACTTCTCTTTTCATGTTCCCTTTCATCAGTAGTGCGGTACATTTTGATGGAGGGAGGAGAATTTTTTTTTATCGTGATGGAATTGCATACAAATTTGTATTGAAAATTCAGTTTTAATACAATTTATGGCATTGCAATGAAACAACTCAATTAAGGTATGGCAATTTAACAAAAGAAAGATTATTTGATTCAATGATTTAAAAAAACTTTTTATTCAATCAAATAAGGAAAAGTGATAGAACCACTTAATGAAAAGTGATAGAACCACTTAATGATGAAAAATGATATAAATAAAAAGAAAAATAGAAATTTCAATTATGACCCAAATCACGTTTGTTGAGACTTGTAAAAATTACATTTGTACTCAATAATTTTAAACATGACATAAAACCAAAAAAGAATTTTCTATGTTCTCACTACAAGAAAAAGAAAAATTTGCCGCAGTTACAATTGTCTCAAATGGAAGATTATCTCAAATGGAAGGAAGATTGCGACGGTTCGTCAACTGTCGCAGATTCGTGCGTCACGAGGCGTTTTTGCGACGGTTTCGAAACCGTCGTTTCAACCATCGCCAACTTTGTGACGATTCATAACTGCCTCAATTTACCTTTTTTTGCGATGGTTCGAAGCGTTGCAAAACACGTTCAAATTTTTTTTTGAAGCATCGCGACAGTTATCAACCATCGCTATATTCATTTTGAACAATTTGATCCAAAACATTGCGACAGTTATCAACCGTCGCTATATTCATTTTGAGACAATTTGAACCGTCGCAATCCTAATAATATAAATTAAAAAATTATTATACAATTTTTTCCATTTTTTATTAATTAAAATAAAAAATATTTATAAATTAATATCATCCACATAATTTAAATACACAATTAAATAACTATTGTAGCTAAATTCAATTTATTTAATTTTTTCAAAATAAATAACACCAATTCATACATTGAACTTAACTAAAATAATAAATAAAGTAGTTTAAATATTCAAAACATTAGTGGAGTGGCTAAACATACAAAATAACTCCATGAAACATACAAAATCACTTTAGTGTAAGGAAACACCGATAGATCACTACTATTTGCAAAGTTCTTTCACATAAGAGCCATGGCATAAGATGAATTTCTCTATGTGAACTTAAATGCCATAAGGCCACCGACGTAATAAGTATTCCTTGAACCTTGGAGCTCTGATTCCAACTTTTCATAGAAACCATTTTTCATATTTGCATTCAAACTTGAAAATTTAGAATTCTTGCTTGAAAGGGGGAACATGGAATTTAAAAACCTACTGAAATACCTTGGCTGCTAACATGAGGAAAATACTTAAAGCGACGCTGAAGAATAAAGCTCTCAACTTCTCCCCATTGATTCAATATTCTTGATTGCAAGCTCAGTGATTGTTGGTCCCTTAACATCAAAGGAGTTGCCATAAGTCCAGAACAAGAATATATCGGTGTCACCATAAAACTTCTACATGGCAACCGGATTTCCAATCGTACTTTGATCTTCCATATATTCATTAAAATAATAAAATCCAACTGGCATATGATCCAGCCCTTTGATCTTGAAAGCAGTGGTGTAGTAGTCATTTACTTCTCCTTTGCTGAATAGCTCCTTTTCAATATCACTAGAATCCATCACTTCGGCTTCACAATCTGCCACAAGACTTAACCTCATCAGGTATCTATATATATGGCTGAAGCAATCAACAAACATAATATGTAAATATGGAGCAGTTAGAAGTTTGCATACCTATGCAAGTTGAAGGCGATGATCTATAAGTTCTTCCATATTTTAATGGAAAGTTACCAGAGACTATGATCTTATCAAATTCCATAGTTTTAAATTCATTTGAGCTCTTGACATTAACAACGAAAATATCAGAATTCCGCCTTATTGCCAAGACTTCGGTGTTACAGTGAAGTTTTATAGGAAGTGATTCAGCAATCTTCTGCCAAAGACTCGTATATCCACCTTTAAATCGTCGAATTTTTCCAGCCATGGACGTTCTGGTAAATTCATGAACATAGGCATAAGGCATGTCTTGTATGAATCCATATCCTGAAGCAATGTAACCATAAGCAATAGATTTAGGAACTGATTTGAGTCCATGATGCTCAAGATATTCCGGAGTTATGTCTGCAACAATTTCGCTCACAGCATGGACCCCAAATCGACCAGAATTCTTCACCGTTTCCTGTCAATACCACCAAGAAGAATTAACATCATTCCACTTTGTATTTTTAAGCTCATAAGAACTAAATGATTTTCTTTATGTGTCTGTGTACAAGAAATTAACAGAAGACTAACTTGGATTTTCAATGTTAGTGACATAATAGATACATAATCATCAGCAACTTTAATATCTTGGTATTTTCCTGAGGAATTGTCAATAACAGAAAGCTTGTGGGAGTCCAATTCTTCTAGTTCTGATCTTGTCTCTTTTGCCAAATGAAAGATGGCAGGAGCACTGCTTGCAGCTAGAACTTGTCCACCCAGATCATAAACTTTTCCTGCATAAACATATTAAGTTAAATTTGTAGTCAATTGAAACCAATGTTGAAAAACCAGACTAGAGATTGAAACCGTGAGACCTTCGTATCATGGTTCAGTTGGTTCAACGTTTCAACCATGGTTGAACTATGGTTTTACTGGGGTCAAACCAACCAGCGAACTAGCAGGTTCCCGGTTCAAAAGATTGAACCAGCAGGTTCGGTCTAATTTTTGATTGAAACAACTAGAGAGTAGAGAGTATTGTTATGATATAGCTAGTGTACCTTCAATTTCTACAGATTCTGTAACACCCCGAGTTTAAAACACAGCGCGAGTGTATTTTTTTTTTTTAAATAAATAAAAGGAATTTTCAAAATTATTAATTCAAAAGAAAAAATAAAATTTAAATTAAGTCGTTTCGTAAAATAGTACGTCATAATTCCATCGATGAATGTAATTAAATAATTTTGTGATAATATCACTAAGTACTTAAACTTTGGGAATTAATAATAATCATTAATACATTTCATAAAGACAGTGTCATATCATCTCAAAAAGAACACCCGGCCTGTGGCCCACTAAACAGTATCAGAGTGCGGAAGAGATCAGCGGAAAAGTTATACAATAATTCCCAAAATAAATAATTACATCCATCGAAAATCAAGACCCTATACAAAAATCTAAATTGATCATGCACTAAAGCTACATTAGCAAGGATTCTCTCCGCAACCCATGCAAGTCTTGTCTGACTCCGCAGCTCGCCTCGACGTAACGTCCTCCTCCTCATCATATAAGGAAGGATCAGTCTCCTCCGAAGTCAGATCAATATACAATCGGGGTCGGTTCGGCGGTGCCGGAATCTCAAAGCAATCATCGGATATCCTAGATGGACCCGGAACATCATCTGCTACTAGCGTCGGTCTTTGATTCTCCTCTTCCACCTCGGTTTCATGTACAGCTCCTCCAGTCACCGGGTTAGGAGTCACCACACCTACCGTGGCATCCGTCTCAACCCCTCTCGTCGGCTCCTCCGCGTCCTTAAAAACTCCGTGCGCCTCCAATACCAATTTGGAAGGCACCGGAAAGTCAATCCTCGTATGGGTGTGCTCCACATAGTCCACTACCCCGTTAGTACTGCAGGTCCTCGCCAGTCTCCCCGTGTACGTCGCCCTGCTTGAGATGGGGTCGTATACCCAAGCAGTAGGCAGGAGACGATCAATGAAATCGAGCGACGTTTCCGTCGTCTGGGGACCCACTGGTGATATGGGTTTGGGGGGCATATGAGGGCAAAGCCCAATTTTCCACAATAATAGTAAAGGGTCACCGACCGAAATTAACAAATAACACATAGCATTTATATCAACAGTAACAAATATATCCATGGCATGTCATATAACAACGATGATAAATAAGGATGCTCATTTTGAAATTTCATGACATGTATGCCTTTTCAAACAACAACCAATTTAATATGAAAATCAAGTTGTAAGCACAAATATCAATTCAGCAATCACACCAATTCACCAGACATTCAAAATTTCATAAGGTACTTACACACATCGATTCTCATCTGTCAACATCATATCCAATAATAATTCACCGGTCGACCACCCCCATGCAATATGTATATGCTCATGTACTCAACTTCTTGGATTTACTAAGGTGCAGTCGCTCACAGACCAGCACACGTGCAGTCTCTCACAGACCAGCACACGTGCAGTCTCTCACAGACCAGCACGATTTATATAAGTTAGACTTTAATGGCCAACATGACCATGGTGCAATCTCTCACAGACCAGCACCAGTGCAGTCGCTCACAGACCAGCACTCGTGCAGTCGCTCACAGACCAGCACGTTTTACGCATACCAAGGTACAATCGCTCACAGACCAGTACCAGTGCAGTCGCTCACAAACTAGCACTCGTGCAGTCGCTCACAGACCATCACGTTTTACGCATACCATGGTACTGTCGCTCACAGACCAGCACTCGTGCAGTCGCTCACAGACCAACACGTTTTACGCATTACTTTGTGGCCCATCGCGGTCACCACCTGACTATGCAATGCATGGACATGCAATGATTTCTCTTCACTGAAAACAATATGCAAACATCAGCAAAAATTCAGCCATTCCATCACTTCCCCAAAACCATCTCAACCCAAATAATTTCATTATCAAAAATTCAAGCAACTCATCATTACCACTTCACACTATCTCAAAAACTCCATTTTAATTCATCAGAAGTCTTCCCAATGTTTCCCCAACTCTTAAAGTTCATAAACACATGTTTAAAAATGAGATTTCTGAAGAAAAAAAAACGAATCTGTATTCGAATATAGCTTCCTTGTATTCGAATACAGAAGCTAAAACAGTGCAAAATCAATACTCTGTATTCGAATACAGAAGCTAAAATAGTGCAAAATCAACATTTTTCAGCACATCAATAAAAATTCAAGAACCTCATCATCACCACCTCAACCATCTCAAAAACTCCATTTTAATTTATCACAAACCTTCCCAATGTTTCCTAAATTTTTAAGTTCATAAAACAATGTTTAAAAGTTGAATTTTTGAAAAAAACGAATTTGTATTCGAATACATCTCCCTTGTATTCAAATACAGAAGCCAAAAAATTTGAAAAATAAGCATTTTGTATTCGAATACGAGGGTGTTGTATTCGAATACAGATGCGAATATAGTGGCAAAAATGGAAATCCTGTATTCGAATACGACAGGGTTGTAGCCGAATACAGATGCTAAGTCAGAAACAAAAATCCCTCATCTGTATTCGAATACAGAGGCCCGTATTCGAATACAAGTTCAAAATTTGAATAAAACAGAAGCTTTGCAGGCTGTATTCGAATACATCCATGCCGTATTGGAATACAACTTCAAATTCAGTGAAATTTTCCAGAAACTTCATCACGTTTTCAAATTCTTTTCTTTGAAAAACCAACACAACACCAAAACAAAATCACCATTCTTTTGAAACCACAAAACTCAAAACATTTTTCATCAACAACAGATTTTCCAGAAACACCTTCACCCATTCAAAATGCTTCTCCTTTAAAAATCATCATCAACACAATCAACAACAGATTTTTAACAACACAACAGAAAAAACAGAATCATCACCATCAGAATAACCTCACTGTTTTTCTTTAACCACAAAACTTAGAACATTTTCAAACGTTTGCATTTTGATCATTCCCAAAACAACATGCAAAGCATTTTCCAGCTTTCCCACACGAACAGAACAACATTGATGTATCCAGCCAATACAGTAAACATCAAAGATCATCAAAACATCGACATAATGCATTTTTCGTATTTTATAACAACATGCGCAACAGTTTTATCAACACATGCATTTGGATCATGCCAAAAATAACATGCAAGGCATATTCCAACTTTCCCACACAACCAAAATAGCACTGAATGTATTAACCAGTACAACAACATCACAGATGATCAAAAACATTAACAACATGCATTTTTCATCCTTCAAAAATGACATACAAAACAGTTTTTCTTCAAAACAACCACAAAAAATCATCAATGCCATAACAGCTTGCATTTACAGCCCTAATGCAATCTAGAAAGTGGAAGGTGCCCTTTACCTCTGCTACGTTTCCTGCGCTCGTTTATGCTACCACGACGATGTCGGCGAAACTCTCGTTTGCGTTCGCCGCTACGAAAGTGGGTTCTCTAGCTCCGTAACGAGGAGAGGAACAACTTTTGTTCTGGGCACTTGCTGGTTCGGTGCTTGGATTTCCAAGTAATCTCACTTTTGAGGATGCTATTTTTTTTTTCTACTAACAGAAAACAGAATGGGGAGAGGAAGAAGAAAGGTACTGTTGCATGCAGTAAGGAAGGAAGGAAATGTGTTTGTTTTTTTCTTTCTGTTCTGGCCTTTCCCATTTATATATAGACACATAGGTGCCACCTCACCCAACACATCAATATTATAATATTTTTTTACCCTCCAGCACTTAACCAATCTTGTCGTAATTAGCAGATAACATCTTAATTAACTGCCCGATAATTTAATTACTCGTAATTAAATTAATTCACTCTTCATCCAATAATTTTAATTCAACCTCCAAAAATAAATATTTATATATATATATTTACAGAAAATATACACATATTAAATATTTTACAATTATTCCCAAATACACTTAATATTAAACCAATTATTTAATTTTAAATTTAAGGGTCTTACAGATTCACACATGCCACCAACTACATGGTGTTTCTCTAAGACAGTGATATTATTATAACCAAGCCTTGCCAATGCATAAGCAGTTGATATTTCACTTGGACCAGAACTAACTATTCCAATTCTGGTATTTACTAGCAAGGAAGGATGTAGCTTGGACAATTGTTCCTTTATTGATCTTTCAGGATCCATCTCTTAATTTAAAACCTGTAGTATTTGAAAGCTATTTAAATCAGTTGAGGTAATCAGTACTTATGAAGCATGGATATTGACACAAGCACTAAACATGACACTGATATTGACATGTCGACACATATAATAATTTGAGAAAATGAATAAATTGAATGTAATCAAAGTGTCGGTGTTGAAATGACACAACTTCCAGTACTATTACAATGACCACATCCAACTTTGAGGAAAATTAACAAGAGTTGAAATAAGGAAGAAAGAAAAAACTCTTTTCTAAACAATTTTTTTTCTTTCCTTAAGGGTATAGTTGCTAAATTTAGAAAAGATATGATTCACCAATATTAGAGATAAGTGGAGAGACAAATAAATGTACCTTTGAGATGAGAAGTGTGCAATATATTATCAATCGTGATGAGGACTTAATCAGCTAGTAGCATTACATGCAAAACTTGATGTGATTGCAATATCATTGTCAGCATAAACTCTTGGATATCTTGAAGTGAATAATGCATGACATAGAGTTACGCACACATATTTATGTTGTTGGAAAACATCAAACATACTCTCAGACAAAAGATGAAACATGTTGGTAAAGAAATGATTATGCATGGTAGTAAGCAAGAAAAAAAAAGGAAAGAACCGTCGCGATTTTGTGATAAGGGCGGTTGTTCAGGAACCGTCGCAATCCATGTGTCGCAAAACTGATTTTTTCTTGTAGTGTCTAAATCCTATCATTCAAAACAAAAACACATAAATTATACGCTTTCCAACTCCAAAATATAAAATCAATAAAGACCATAAACACAGATAGTAAATGAGACAAGGAAAATAGGAAAGATCACAACGAACTGTATTGGTTCTTGCACTTCATCCTTGCATGTAGAGTATATTAAGTCTTCATTTAAAGAATGAAAATTTCTTTCTTTATTATCAATTTGAACGTTTACAAGATCTGTTAACAATTGTTACATACAGATACACCAATTCCATCTTCTCTACACAATCATAACCAGTCCGTAAAAAAACAATCAGAACCAAATGCTTGGAAACAACCTCCAAGAAAATCTGACTCCCTATCTTTAAGAAGAAGTCAAACTTAAGTGTCACAATAAACTTTTAGCGCAAGCACAAACATTGAACAAGGTAAGGATCTTGAAGTTTATGATTTTCACATACCTGGATTTGATGAAGAAGCCATAGTACTTTGCACCAAGTTGATAGAATAAAACGATTTCTCTCTGAATGAAAATTATTTTGTGTATGTAAGCAGAGAAATGAAAGTATTGTGGGCAGAGAGCGAACCCATTTATAGGTGGTGTCATTTAATCCGAGATGTCCATCAAATATCAATAATAACGAATGAGATTGATTCTTTTAATATTTAGTAGTTACTATAACCCGTGTCTTTCCAATTTCTAGCTGTTAATAATTAGTGGTTACTATAACCATTGTCTTTCCAATTCTTAGCTCTTAATTGGTGGTTACTATAATATATTTTAGGCCAATAAATTGGAAGATTATGGACCCATAAATATTCATATATTCTCCAACATGGCATAGATTTAAAGAAACCAATACATAAGTATGATACATAAAATCCATGTATCAAATCTCATCTTTATGAATACATAATTAACTTAATATAAGAAAATACTAAGTGTGAGTTATGGTAGTCATTTATTATTATTTTCCGTAACACATTTCCTTTCATATACCACAAACACCAGTGCTATATTATACAAGTACTTAAGCACCACATAAAATATCATTATGGTCCTGTAAATGTTTCTAGATCATTCTTGTTATAACTCATAATTAATTTTACGTGCACAATGACTAGAAACAAATTATAAGAGTTCAGAAATATATAATCATAAACAGCTCAAAGTCAACATCATCAAATACATTATCCAATAGGACAACCAAAATCCGTTCTATGTAAATGTTCCTTAAATGTCTTTGGTTGTAACCTTTTAGTTAGCGGGTCAACAACCATAATATTTGTTCTAACATGCTATATGGATACTCTTTGTTTCTCAACTTCTTCATTGACAGAAAAATACTTCAACTCCATGTGTTTTGCACCCTTTGAGTATTTATCATTCTTTGAAAGCAATACTATTGCAGAATTATCACTGTAAATTTTTAGTGGCTTAACAATAGTGTCAACTACTATAAGCCCCAAAATAGAATTTCTCAGCCATAATGCTTGATTTGTTGCTTCAAAGCATGCTACAAATTCAGTTTCCATGGTAGAGAAACCATTATATAATGGTTGTAGTAAATTCACAAGATTGTCAGCGATATTAAAGTTGTACAACTTAAAAGTGGGTAATGGATGGTCTAATATGAGCTTTACAAACTTATTAACCTTCCAAAAAGATATTCTACTAAATGATAACGTATTTCCTAGTCGAACCTACGAGCCTAAATGAATCTTCTGCTCTTTTGGCATGAGTTACGAAATATTCATGCCTTTCCTAACGATTACATTTTATTTCAAAACGAAAATGAATCGCTAAAGGTGTGTTTGAAATGCAATGTCTCATGACATAAGAAGAAATAATCAACTCCAGCAAAAGTCGTGTGATATTTTCCTATAATAATGAGATTTAGGCGCATGTATCTTAGTGAAGAAGATGCAAAACACTTAACATGACATTCAAATGAAAAGATTAGAGATGGAAAGTTTCAACACCCTGCAGATGTTAGTGAAAAAGTGTTTTTACATACAATCCTCTAGTTGATGTTTTGATGATAACATAAACAAACAAATAAAGAACAATTATCTCTTAATTGTATATGCTAAGTGTGCAAATTAAAGGCAAGAGTCATAACTATCCATTCTAAAGTAGCTTATATTACCAGTATAATAGAGATCTACTAATGGGGAAAGTTATAATACAACAAAAGAAATACTACAAAAACAAGCGCAGCAAAGCATGCATCTCAATATAAGGAATATCCTTTGATGACTTGACGAAGATAAAAATACTTCACTTCTGGTGACATGCCCTTTTGTTGTCGCAAGCTTCAACTGACTCTAGGAAGCGAGCGACATTGTACCTCGGTTGCCTCTGGAAACGCAAGCAAAGTCTTGATTCTATTACCTTTGATGGATCCAACAAACATATGTTCCTCTCCCTCTGATAAACATGACAAGCAATAATCTGCCTCTGCCTTTGATGTGCATGAAAAGCAATAATCTGCCTCTGTCTCTAATAAGCATGACAAGCAATAATGTGCCTCTACCTATTATAATCACATCAAGCGTCTGATCGTTTGACTCATAATTATTATGTATCCTCTAAAAAAGTCAACTCTTTGAAAAAGTCAAAATCAATGCTCTGGTAAAAGTCAACACTCCAAAGAAGGCAAAGCAATTGCACATCCTCTGATGAACATTTTGAATTTGCTATGTGTCTGAAAAATATTTCAGGTTTGATTTGATCATAGTATCCTCTAATTCCCTGTCTTCAATACCAAGATATGTAGAATCATTCATGGAAATATATATGGACACTTATTAAAGATTGATCTGCCTTAAATGGTGAGTGAAGATCTCCAACAGTAACATTCTCAACGAACACTTCATCTCTATATTTTAGAAGAACTCACCCAGTCTTTTACAAGTGAGCGAGAAATAGTATGTGTGATAGAAAATGAAAAAGGCTACTTAAGAAGAAAATTCGAAAAAGCCAAGACAAATCAAACTAAAAGAATGAATGAGTTATTCGAAAAAGCTAGTCAAAGTGTTCAAACACATTCGTACTGATATAAGACTTAATTTGTAAATATCATTTCAATGAGAGTTAGAATCCTAAACACAAATTTTGTATCAAATCAGACACAAACTAGAACTGATGTAAATCAACCTAATAGTAGCAACAACCCTCTGACCCATAAGTGGTACCTGAAAAGGTACAATGACCTTCATGAACCTCAACGACAGGATGCCAAAATGTTGAAGAAGGATTGGGGACCACAACATGGAGAGGCAAGAGAAAAATACTCAAAGCCTGAACCAGAAAAGTAAAGAATACCTGTATGCTATTTATGGAAATAATGGATTAAGCCCTCAACTGTATTGAGGGAAAATCTCTCTGTAAGGGGAAGACTAGATGTAGCGACAGTTTGTTGTGAATTAGTATAAAATAATTGTGTCTCCTTTATCCTCTTCTATTTCTCACATCTTAGTTCTTTATGATTCAATCTTACTGTATCTAAACCTCTTAAAAAAAAGTTGAATGTTTTGATAAAGAACAATTTATGTAAGAAAATGAACTAGTTTTGAGAAACAGAAAAACACACTTAAACCCCCCTTTCTTGTGTTTTCCAGCACCTTCAGCTGATTATCCACAACGGACAAAAATTGGTCACGAGTATCCTAATTTTGAAAGAGAGTCAAGAAATCTACATCTTGCACTTTCTATTGATGGAATGAATCCACATGGTTTTCAAAGCATCTCACACAACACATGGCCTGTTATTTTATTGATTTATAAACTAACTCCATGGTTAGGTATGAAGCATAAGTATTTGGTGTTTTTTATGTTAATTTATGGACCTAAATAAATGGGGAATGATATCGATGTATAGTTGAATTTTTTAATTGAAGATTTAAAAAATAGTGGCAGACAAGTGCGGAAGTTTACGATGGGTATAGGAACAGATGTTTCAATTTGAGGGCTTTGTTGTTCGACATAATTAATGACTATCTAGTATATGGTGATTTAGAAAGATATAACATTAAATGGTTAGTGTGCATATTTTATATGTGAAGAGAAGAGAGTACACATTGGATGCAGTGGAACCATTGTAAGAATAATGTCTTTCTTGGGCATCATAGATTTTTACCTTTTAGTCATCGTTACTGTGGGTGGAGAAATGCCTTCAATGGAAAATCAAAAGAAGATACGACTCCTCATTTAGTACGAACAAGAGATCAAATATTTGAACAGGTACAAGGTTTGACCAATAAATTTGGCAAACCTTTTGCTGTAGAGCTTGTCAAAATAGAGTGGAAGAAAAAGTAAATTTTCTTCGAATTGCCATATTGGAAGTCATTGTATATAAGAAATTTCCTTGATTTGATACATATTGAAAAAAATTTATTTGATAGTGTTATTGGTTCTTTACTCAATGTTCCAGGAAAGTTTAAGTATGATATTAATGCAAGATTGGACTCGGTCAATATGGGAACAACAAATAATTCGGGTCCTGTAAAGAAAGGAAATCACACATATCTATCTTTAGCAGCTTATACTCTATCTAGAAAGAAGAAAATTGTTTTATGTAAATTTATTCATGAAGTTAATGTTCCAGAAGGATACTCCTAAGACATTAGAAACTTAGTTTCTACGAAAGACCTCAAGTTAAAAGGTTTGAAGACTCATGATTGCCAGTTTTTAATGCAGCGTTTGTTACCAAGGTATTTAGAGAGAAAAACACAAGAAAAAGGGGGGGGGGATTGAACTGTGTTTTGTTTCAAAAATTAAATTTAGAAACTGTGATGTTGAAAATAGGAATGGGTAACAATAATTAAATAGATAGGGGAAGAAACACAAACCAATTTATCATAGTTCACCACCAACACAGTAGCTACGTTCAGTTCCTTCACATAGAACAATTTAATTTACTATTCACGAAAGGAATCACACGTTCAATGAACACTTTCTAGTGAGCTTACTGGGTTCAAGTCTTGTTAACCATTTAACTTAGTATGATCAAGCTGTTGAGCATGAAAACTGTTATTGAGCTAAGTTACAAAGTGTTTATATTGGGTTTTGAATTAATTATCACACAAGAGTGTTTACACAAGTTTTTGCTCTAAGATGATTTCTTAGGTTTCTCAACACTTAGAGCTAATACAAGAGATTCTCAAGTGTTTGCAATGACAAAAGTGCTTCTCTTGTTTTTCGTTGTCGTTCTTGTTTATTCTTAGTGACAATTACAAATCCCTTTATAGAGTATCAATTAGTGCATTAGGGTTTCTTACTGTTGTTGTGATTGCTTAAAAAAAGCATGTGAATTAATAGCTTGTTTAAAATCTTCAGAGATTATGAATTAACATTAAATGCTTGTCCAAATATGTCTTCATGATTGATTCAACGTATCTTAAGGTAGGATGACTCTGTCATTGGACGTTACGTGTTTCTTCAGTTAGAGGATAAGTCTTCTATAATGAGCAGAGCTTGTTAGAGCGTAGACTACTTTTTAGAGCATTAACTTGATCGGAGCATTGACTTTATCATAGGTCAAACTGGATGCCAAGATTATCAGGCGCATATTCACCGGAGTAAACTTGTATCAGAAGATTCAATAGAGGTGCGTTGAGGGCGAGCTTTTTAGAATCATTTATACTTCAACAAATGTAACAGGGTATTATTGTAACAAGTTTGTTTCGCTTTCTTATTCAGCAAATGATGCATCGTATAAATGTTTAATTGTTGTGACAAGAGTCTGCACACTTAAATAAACTAATAGCACAATAAATTGTTCCCACAAAAAAAGTTCTGTTATCATCGAAACATTTATGGGTCATTGTTTTTCAAACCAACTTGGTTCTCACACGGTATATGTTCCATTTTAGCTAATTAAGTTCGACGACCCATAACTAAATAATGTTTCTTTTTCAGGGAAATTTGTAGTAAAGTGATCGACCTTGAGAAATTGCCGACATTATAGAGGGAAATTGTTGTTACTTTGTATGAGGTTTAAATGTATTTCCCACCCTTTGTTTTTGGTATAATGGTTCATCTTGTTATGGAGGCACAACTATGTGGGCTAGAGGGTATGTTAAAAGTAGAAGTTGACCAGAGAGTTGTATTGTTGAGCGGTACATAATCAGAGAAGCTGCTGAATTTTGTACTGAATATCTATCCAATGTTGAATCCATAGGGATTCTCATGTCTTGTCATTCGGGAAAAATAAAAAGAGAAAAGATAATTGAAAAGAGAGTAATGACCGTATCAAGGACATAATGGGAGTAGGCATAATTGTATGTTCTGCACAATGCTGATGAGGTTCAACCGTATGTTAAAATATACATAGATCAATTAACGAGTTTGAACCTGAATAGGAATAAAAATTTGATAACATGACAACACAATAAAAGTTTTATAACATGGCTAAGAAAATCACATTAGCTCAATGTTTGCTATAAACCCCGCTTAAATTTCAGAGAGAATGAGATGGCTAGAAAATGGCCTGAGTTTATATGTATTTTCTTACATTGGTTATGTAATTAACGGTTACACATTTTATACCATAAAACAAGATGATCAAAGCACTATGCAAATAGTGGAATCACCCTTGTAGCTGAAGCGATGCATATCTCAAGTGGCAAAGACAAAAACCCAACATATGCAAATCTATCATATTTTGGGGTTATCGAGCACATTTGAGAGTCAGATTACACAATGTTTCAGGTTCCCATCTTTGGTTAAAAGTGGGTTCATAATAATAATGGCAAAGCTCCAAAAATATATAAACACTATATATCACTTGAAGATTGGAGTGCTTTTGTAGCTAAACATGAAGTCCCCTCTTTTTGTGGTAATATTAATTTATTAGCAAATGTGTTTTATTCATATTCTTAAAATGTATATTTTTACAAGACTGATACTTTTTTATACATAGTATAAATACTGCAAATCGACAAAGATCATTAAATCTCTTAATTCATACAAAAAGTCACCTATGAGGTATGCATGTTTAGAGCATTGTAAGTATATATATTATAAAACGAAAAACACACGAGGGGGTGTTGAATTGTATTTTCTATTTAAACTGTTTATAAAAAGACTAAGCTAAAGTAATGAAAACAGAGCAGATAAATAGAAAAACAGAATAACACAGCTAATATATCCTAGTTCACCACCAACATAGTAGCTACGTCCAATCCCTTCAACCTAAAGGATTTAATGCACTAATTCACCACTAAATTAGATATCCACTGAACACTTACTAGTCAAACTGATTGTGTTCGAGTCTTCTCAACCTTCTAGCTTAGTACAATCAAGTTGTTGAGGGATGCAACCACTATTTAGCTAGGTTACAAAATAATAGGTTTAGGTTTTCTGAAAATAGACTCTCACAAGAGGGTGTTTATAAAGTTGTAGTCTCAAAAACTTTTCTCAGCACTAGGTAAAACAAATAATTAAGAGCAAGAATGCAGAGACGAATGTATTATGCTCATTGCAATGCGTTGTTTCTTGTATTTTCTTAGTTGTTGTCCCTTGCAAGAAATCAACACCTGTTATGAAGTTTTGTATAAAATCTTTTGAGATTGATTCGCCATTAAAAACATGTCAAAGTGAATCCTTGTAATTGATTATGTGTATTGTAACATCCTAGATGTTGTTCCAAAGTATTGCTTAAACATATTTGTTTTCTTTTAGAGACGACTATACTTTTTTTTAGGAGTAGTTCATCATGTAATAAATAAAAGTTGTGCTAGAAAATAACTTAATATCATTTTGGTAAAATAAAGCAACGAAATTTACTAGATACTCTTATTATTATTTTTTTCCAAAGTTAATTTTCTAATTGTTAGAAAAATGTTTATTTACCTCCTAAAATAAAATAAACTCTATTTAGGTGAAATTCAATTATTTCCTAGCGGAAGAAATATCTCCTCCACATTTCTATTTAAATTTAACGATGAAAAGTGAATAAACTTTAAAAATGTACCACATCGGTTTTATCAATTCAAAATATTATTTTTAAGTCCATTTTTTCTCACGCGTGTGCATAAAACAAACATCATTCATGCAACTCTTCGAGATCATTAGTATCTAGATGTTGGTGTAATGGGTTAGTTCATTTGCATAAAAAATTAAACCAAATTATAAGTTAACAACCATAAAATAAAATTATAAAAATCTTTTTGTCATAAAAGATTTAAAGAAATTGATATTTGAATAATTCACAAAGATGTATCAGAAGTCATAAAATGTACCTAAATAATTCAAGTAGCAACTTACCTAAAACACATAATTAGATTCAAATAAAAACAAAAACATGCATGCTCGTAAAAGTATATGATCCAGATATAACTAGCCACTAAGGCGTCCATACAGAAGTCACCTATACCAATGGGCAAAATTAAATCAACCACTAAGGCATCCACAAAGATGCATATGATATGTTATGATAATGATGCTCAAGGTACATGTCACTATCAACTTAGGTAACTAAAAAAATGTTCAAAACACGAATTACCAGCCACTTAGGCAACCACAAAAATAAAAGGTTCAGAATACAAATCACCAACCACTTAGGCAACCACAAAGAGAACAATGTTCAAAACACAAATCATTAGCCACCTAGGCAACCACAAAGATAAAGTATTCTAGATTAAATTTTAATAAGATATGACAAGAATTTATATTATCATGGATGGTCGAAATCCGAAATTAGTAATTTTGTTATCCCAAATATAGAATAACATATACACGTGAATAAATATCTCAAAATCACAACTTTCATTTTATAAACTATAGAATTGGATTAGTTGCATGTTATTGATAGAAATTAAAACATAAATCACAAAGAACATATACAAATAGAAACTTTATTCCTTCTACTATAAAATTTCTCCCATTATTAGTCATCTAAGCATACAAATCATACTTTACACTAAACGCATCATAGTAATCAACTTAATCATGTTTTCATAATTAAAAATTAAAACTTTTCATCAATTCCCTCAAGACTCATATAGTGTTCATAAAAATCAAAACTTTGAAATTAAATAGCCCAAAAATAAAAACTTAAATCAAATACATCCTAACAAACATTAAGTACACCAAAACAATACAAAAATCGCACGTTTACATCAAATATATGATAACAAGCATATTATTCATGTTATAATAATAAAAATCAAAATTTTATAATTAAGTTCATGAAGACAACATATACTCATAAAAGTTCAAAACTTTAAAGTTAAATTCCTTAAGACACACATAAAAACCAACATTTTACCATTAAGACAAAAAGAAATCATATCAATATCTTAGAAGCCATTAATTTAATATCTAACCTAACTTTGCATGGGGAAAAACACTTACCTTAGGCCCTTTACTTTTTAGTGACATTTTCTAAGCCCTACAAACCAAAGAACAAGACAAACGTCCGAACATTACTTGAGATGGTGTTAAAAGAATAAAGAAAATTGGAATTCAACTTGGCAATGATGATGATGATGATAATGATGGTGTGACAAAAAAAGTAAGAAGAATATGTTTCTCTTTTTTTCTAATTTTTTGTTTGTGATGGAAAATTTGAGAACTTAGGAAAAACAAAAATAGGTGAGTGAAAAGAATAGGAAGGCACTGATGTGTAACCCACCCTTTTAATTTTTTTGCTAATAGTTAAGAAACCAAAAATTGCCTAAATTATTTTTGTGGAGAATTAAAATAAAATCGTAATATTGGTTTTAAGAGAGAGGGAAGTATGAGATATAATAATGGAGGAGTGTCTTTTTTTTTCTTCTCTTAGTTGTACAAAAATATAAAACCCATAATTAAATTTCTAACATTCATTTCAAAAATGAATTAAAGGTGGTAAGGAGGAGAGAAAAGTGGGTGCATGGTGTAACGCCCCAAACTTTTGAATCCAAAGCATAATTTAAAATACTTATTGCTTAGAAAAATTTATGACAATTTTTTTTAAGTAAGAATACCTAAACATTTATTCATTTAAATGATTAGTAACAACCACATTTATTTAATATTATTAAGAAAACGTTTATTCAAAAGCTAAAACAAAGTAAAAGCAATTATCCTAACGGAAGGGAACCCACTTCCGTATTTCTAGAATTCTAGTGCACTTTAAAAGTTGGTGACAAAAGATTAAAAATAAACTTAGAAAAATCGCGGCAATTCTATCATTACAAAATTGTATTGAAAAACCAATTTTTACCCCACATTTGCCGCACATCAATACTCATCAAGTACTTTTGAATCTCCTCGAACTTATTAGTACCTAAAATGTTGTTGTAAGGGTCAGTTTTTTCCATCATCCACATCAAACCAAAGCTAAACATATGGAAAAATGATAAAAAACATATAAATGTAAAACTTCCATTTTACAAGAAAAAAAAATGCAAACCGGTAAATTGTATAACACTATATGCACCTATGTGTAATGCATGCTTCTAAAACTATATGATCCAGATATAAGCCGACCACTAAGACAACTTCCACACAGAAAAATAACTCAAACCAATGGGGAAAATAAACTTGCCACCAAGGCAACTCTCACAAAAATTAATATGTCATGACATGACGATATATTATAAAAAACTATATTCCCACATAACCCACTAAGAATCATATCATATGCATTCAAAAAACACTTTTTAAAATCATCTTATTCACATATCAATAAGATCATATATCACACATCCTTATCTTGAGTTTCATATATTCATAGACAAATAAACATAAAAATTATAACTTTCACCACATAGATATAAAAATCGGAACCTGATTTCATATAAACCATAAATATTAAAACTTTAACATATATAACAAGAATATTCAAAACTCCAACTCATATACCTCATCAAGGTTAAAACTTTATCACATATAACATAAAAATTCAAACTTTATTTCATATTCGTCATAAAAATTAAAACTTTATCACATATAACATAAAATTTCATACTTTACATCCATATTCGTTATAAAAATTAAAACTTTTTCACATATAACATAAAAATTCAAAGTTTATTTCATATTCATCATAAAAACTATAACTTTATCACATATAGCATAAAAGTT
Organism: Cicer cuneatum; assembly: GCA_037974295.1. Lineage (NCBI taxonomy): Eukaryota > Viridiplantae > Streptophyta > Magnoliopsida > Fabales > Fabaceae > Cicer > Cicer cuneatum. The sequence continues at coordinate 27,580,513 of JBBPBO010001986.1, read as the reverse complement.
CATACTTTACTTCTTAAAAATCATATATTACCTATCGAAATCAACGTAAAGGATTGGGGTTTTATTATTTTAATTCCATCGGTCTACATTTATTTCTTTTAAAAGGAAAGTAATCACAAATATTAATTTCATACCATCCAACCTACCGTCTAACTATAATTTGTGTGGGGAAAAGCCCTTACCTTGACCGCTTTTCATCCTAGCACAAAGCTCTATTCTTTTGATGCAATGAAAGAGGAGGAGTGAAGGTGATGGTGGCTAGGGTTTTGGTATTCCTTTTTGTTTGCAAAATCTTGTCTGTAAAGGGTTTGCGAATTAGGTTTTTATTTTTTCTACTTATTATTACTCAGTATGGAAAAATTGTGGACTTTAGGGAAAATTTAAAGTGGAGATTGTTGAGTAATAGTGTTGGGACAAAATGAAGACTAAGAGAGAGAAAATATCCATTTTTTTTGTTAACCATGATCATAAAAAAATCAAGCCAGAAATCCCTAGCCCAAATTTCTACTCATTCATATGGGTTAGGTCACACCAAGGCACAAACCTTCAGCCCAAATTCTTCCTGCACTAAAGATTAAAAAAACCCATCTACATGTAATATATATAAACTCCTCCATTGATTAAATAATTCTTACTATCAACTTTATCAACTACAATAAGTCGAATAAGACAAATAATTATCATACTTAAATTAATATGGAAGAAAATATTTATAGGTCCTAATTATTTTAAATAATAAATTTAGAGGGTGTTACAATATTAACCCCTTTAAGAATAGTTTCATCCTTGAAATTAGTTAGACATGAAAAGGTTAGGGTAAAACTCTCTCATCTTTTCCTCTAATTCCCATGTTGCATGTCTAGTCGTTTGGTCCCAAATCACCTTGACCAAGGCGTTCTCCTTGCCTTGTAGGTGCTTAGTAGTCCTATCTCCAATGCTCAGTGTTAAAACTACAAAGGAAATGTTCTCCTTCAATTGGATATCATCTGGTGTGATAACATGGGAAGGATCAGCCATTTACCTCCTTAGCTGTGACATGTGGAATACGTCGTGCAATTTGGCCAGACTTGGTGGCAAGGCAATTTGGTAAGCTACGAGACCCACACGTCGGAGGATTTGGTATGGGCCAATGAATTTAGGAGTGAGCTTCTTAGACTTTAGTGCCCTACCAACTCCAGTAGTAGGCGTCACTCTAAAAAAGACATGTTCACCCTCTTGAAACTCCCGCGGTTTCCTCCGTTGGTCAGCATAACTCTTTTGTCTGCTTTGTGTTTTCTTCATCCTTTCTTAGATCAGACAAACTTTATCTGCGGTCTGCTGTACCAATTCTGGCCCCACAATTAGGTTCTCACCATCTTGATACCAATACAAGGGAGTTTGGCACTTACGCCCATTAATAGCCTCGTATGGTGCCATCCCAATACTCGCATGATAGCTGTTGTTATAGGTGAACTCAATGAGAGGAAACATATTATCCTAACTTCCTTGCAAATCCAACACACACACTCTCTGTAAATCCTCCAAGGTCTGAATAGTTCTTTTTGTTTGTCCATCGGTTTGAAGGTGAGAGGCCGAACTCAATCTCAACTTAGTACCCAACACCTCATGTATTGCTCCCACAAACGAGAAATGAACTTTGGATCTCTATCTGACACAATGCTGGAGGGTACCCCATGTAGTCTAACAATCATGGCAATGTAGATCTCTGCAAGCAAAGTCACATCATAAGTAGTCCTCACGGGTATGAAATGGATAGATTTGGTCAACCTGTCGACAACCAGCCAAATGGAGTCAAACTTTAGTTAATTCTTAGGCAATGCTACCATGAAATCCATAGATATACTATTCCATTTCCATACTGGTATATCTAATGACCTTAGTAGTCCCCCTTGTTTCTGATGCTCTACCTTGGCTTTTTGACAAGTCAAACACGAAGCAACATATTCTTCGACCTAGGGTGAATACTCAACTTGATTTTGTGGACCTCATCCAAGATAGTCTTCCTCAATTTTGTATTGTCAGGTATACAAACACGTCTATTACATCTCAAAATATCGTCTAGGTCTACCTCAAATTTAGGTGCCTTGCCGACCGCGATCAACTTTCTCTTCTCCTAAGTCAACACGTTTGTTACTTGGAGAACATTAGTCTCATTCATCAATTAACTATCCATAATGATAATTCCACAATGCATTTTCCCCAATGAAGAATTCCAATTAAGATCCAAGTCACAGAACTTCTCTAACAACTCCAACCCCTTCACTATTACGAACGAGAGATGAACCCGCTTCCTGCTTAGGGCATCAACCACCAAGTTTGCTTTCCCTGGATAGTAATGCAACGTGAACTTGTAATCTTTAATAATTCCATCCATCTCCTCTGCCTAATGTTAAGCTCCTTTTATCAAACAAGTATTTCAAACTCTTATGGTCACTAAATACATCAAAACTACACCCATATAGATAGTGTATCCAAAAGCAAGTTGTTGGGTCCCTTTGTTCAGCCAACCCTGTTGTTGCAACAACCGCTTCCTCCTTTCGGTCCCTTTGTTCATTACGTTGAGCGTGGACTGCAACTTGCTAAGCTTGAACTGCAGCTTGTTGGGTTATTGCAGCGACCATTCCATTCATGGCTTGGATTGCTTCAATCATGTGGCTTGGATTGCTTCAATCATGTGACTTCCTCCCTAGGGGACTGGTCGGTTTGCGCGATGAGCCATACTTCCTACAAATTATTTAATTAGGATAACACTGATATAAGTGTAACCTTAGGATTGTAAGGAAATATTTTATTCACAGTTATAAAGTAGGTTTAGGTCACATAGTAAGTCGTGCACTAGAGGGGTTCCTAGGAAAGAAAGGTGGGTCAACTGACCACTTAATAACCAAGTATTTCCTTAACCAGAATCCCACTAATACAACTTTTTATGGTATTATTCTTCTCTTCGTTTATGAGGATTCTAAAATTTTATATAGGTTAGAGGTTTAAAGCATTGTCTTTATTACAAGAATTTAGATCATAACACAAAAATTAAGTAATTAAGGAATATTTGTAATCATTATAAATTCAATTGGCCTAATTAATAACGTCATTAAAGTGGAGACCAATTGATTATTGTATATTTTGGATTGTAGTCAAATAAATTTTGAATATTTCAAATCATGATATCATTTTCGCGTCCGGTTTGTCCGCGAAAAAGGAGTCGCCACCAATTTTATTTTTTTTTAAAAAAGGGAAAATTAGATAAAACCTAAAATAAAGTTCTTTAACCAAAAAAACGGATTCGGGAGTCGATTACGAATAGGGAAGTGATATTACCCTACATCGTCCATTAAAACGGTTACCCTATAATTAATTGTAGACAAATTATTTAATTATTTTTTTTATCCCCTAAAAGATTAAAAAAAAGGAAAATAAATTATTTACATTAATTTGGTTTGACAAAGGAAAGATCTTGCTCCTACGTATCCTCAAGTGCAATAGGGAAATCAAAATACACAATGTTCTTGGGCAAAAAATATTTATGTGTTATCCGATTTTATTACTACTCTATTTTAACTATTGTTTTAATATAGTCATTATTATATACGTATCTAAAAGTAGAAATGTAATAACAATATAGTAATAATAATAATAATAATAATAATAATAACAAAAAAATGTGAGATGTCTATTCACATATTCTATCTTTTTATTTTTGTATTTTTGGTTTTGAAGTAAAGAAAAATTGATTTTTTGTTAGAAAACAACGGTAACGCGGTGGTTTATGCACGAAACAGATGGACGCGATAGTAAAGCATCCTGTTAAAGGATTTGTTTGTGCGTAGTCAGATCTGTCGCAACACAAAGGCGACTGACGATTGGGGTATGTGATGCGGCGCAGCAAGCGAGAATGAATTTCATCTGACGACGACTACTATTAATTCTAATCCTAAAGGAAACAAGAAAAAACTATTTATTCGTTGTGATGATTTTTTTTCGAGTTATTTGATAAAACATTATGTGAGTTTTGTGTTATGTTACATTGGGTTGAAATTTGTTTTACTTGGTGATTGGTTTATAAGCATCAATTATTTATAGTGTTTTTAGTATGTATTACAAAAAAAACAAAACAATTTTAAGAACAAACCAGTTAAGGAAAATAAAAGCTTAACATATGAGTTTAGTTTTGGCAAAAATGACAACAACAAAAAACAACTAAATTACATTTTTAAAAAATGCAATACAAATAAACTAAAAAAAAGAAGAAAATTAAATAATGCAATACAAATAAACTAAAAAGAAACAAACCATTAGATAAGGATGAGAAAATCGATACCTTACTGCTGAATATGATTTCTTGGACTGGTTTTACCAAGTTCAGATTCTCTGCTCCTCTTTTGCCTATTATTCTCTTTTTCTATTTTTCTTTCCTTCTCCCTCCCTTTTTCTAGTCATGGTGTCGACTATTTATAGATTTTCTAGGTGTAGGCTACAAAAGACAAGGAAATAATTATGGATTGATTACCAATTACAATTCATCAATTTGTTTTCGGTTTATTTTCATTCAAATGGTCACCATTATGCTGAATTTTATTACTATCAATCAATTTCTTTTCAGTTTCTTTTTATTCAATTATGTACTTTTTTTTTTGTTTTAGAAAAGAGTGAACGCCTGATCAGGAATCAGAGGCAAACAAGAACCAGAAACACTCATGATTGTCTAAATTTTATAGTCTAATGATTTATTTTTATTTTTATTTATTATATTTTTCTAATTATATATATATATATTATGATTTTTATATATAAAATGTCTAAAGAAAGCGGAGAAAATTAGGTGTCAACAACTGCCCCTCTTTACTTAGAATTTACTTGAGAATCAAAGTAATGATAAGTAAAGATGACAACTATAATTGTGTCAGGAAATAATTTTTGTAGAAGAGTGCAAGTCTTTTTCCCGGCTTCAACATGGGGTCGTTTTCTCGGCTTTGGGTGCAAGTCGTTTTCCTGACTTCAATATGCGGGTCATTTTCTCGGCTTTAGGTGCAAGTCGTTTTCCTGGCTTCAACATGCGGGTCGTTTTCTCGGCTTTGGGTGTAAGTTGTTTTCCCGGCTTCAACATGCGGGTCGTTTTCTCGGCTTTGGGTGCGAGTCGTTTTCCCAGCTTCAATATGCAAGTCGTTTTCTCGGCTTTGGGTGCGAGTTATTTTCCCGGCTTCAACATGCTAGTCGTTTTCTCAGCTTTGGGTGCGAGTCGTTTTCCTGGCTTTAACATGCGGGTCGTTTTCTCGGCTTTAACATGCGGGTCGTTTTCCCGGCTTTAACATGCGGGTCGTTTTCTCGGCTTTAATTTTTGAAATGTCAATGAATGAATGAATATGTTGGTTTTTATTATTTTTTTATTGGACATGATCATTCAAATCATGAATGAGAAGGGCACTTATACATTTTTCTTGAACTTGATATCTTTAATCTCTCTTTTGTCTTCTCTTTTTTTCCTTTTTTGTTGAAGAAGAATTTTTGTTGTGATCTTAAGCTAAATCTCATGTTGTCGTCTGCCATGTACCCTAAACAAACTCTACTATGACTTTATCGCAATTCATTATATCGAGGTATGGCCAGTACATGATAACCATAAGATGCATTCAGGATAAAGGGTTAAATTACAATGATGATAAAAGTATATATCAATATATTGAGGTTCAATATTCGTCGTAAAAAAGAATATATATAAGATAAAACAAAAGAAATAGGTGGAAAACCTGACTTGGTTACTAGTAATTCAAAGGTAGAATGTATCTACTTCTCATGCCATAGTTTGATCCATATTGTTGATCATGTCCTTTTGAGTATATATTCTTTGTTTTTGTTTTTGTTGTTGTTGTTTTTCTTCTTCTCCGAGGTTGCCCATTCAGGTTTTCAACCCATCAGGTATCTATTATATTTTTGGTACCCTAATTTTTACCTAGGTTTCCTCTTTCAGTTTTCAACCTAACGGATATTTATTACTTTTTTTTTGTAACCTAATTTTGGCCTAGGTAGCCCATTTCAGGTTTTCAACCTAGTGGGTAATTATTACTATTTTTTGTTTGTACCCTAATTTTTGCATCGGTCGCCCTTTTAGGTTTTCTACCTAGCGGGTACTTATTACTATTTTTTGTACCCTAATTTTTGCATAGGTTGCCCTTTTAGGTTTTCAACCTAGCAGATATTTTATTATTCTTTTTTTGTACCCAAATTTTTGCCTAGGTCACCCTTTTGGGTTTTCAACCTAGCGGGTATTTCATTTTTTTTGTAGCCTAATTTTTGCCTAGGTTGCCCTTTCGGGTTTTCAGCCTAGCGGGTTTTCAGCCTAGGTTGCCCCTTTCAGTTTTCAACGTAGCGGATATTTATAACTTTTTTTTTGTACCCTATTTTTGCCTAAGTTGCCCATTTCAGGTTTTCAAACTAGCGGGTATTTCATTTCTTTTGTACCCTAATTTTTGCCTAGGTTGCCCCTTTCTGTTTTCAACCTAGCGGGTATTTATTACTTTCTTTTTGTACATAATTTTTGTCTAGGTTGCCCATTTTAGATTTTCAGCCTAGTGGGTATTTATCACTAATTTTTTGTACCCTAATTTTTGCCTAGGTCGGCCATTCAGGTTTTCGACCTAGCGGGTATTTTATTATTATTTTTTTGTACCCTAATTTTTGCCTTTGTACCCTAATTTTATTATTATTATTATTATTATTTTATTTAAGTATAATACTTTTTTTTACTGCATTTGAGTTTACAGGGATGACTAAATCTTTTCCGTCAATATTCGTGAGGAACAAAGCTCCACTTGAGAAAGCTTTCTTAACGACATATGGGCCCTTATAGTTAGGGGTCCATTTCCCACAATAATCCTTTTGAATGTGAAAGATCTTGTTTAGCACCAAGTCTCCTTCCCGAAATTCTCGAGGGCCCACTTTTTTCTTGTACCCTCTTTTCAATCTTTTCTGGTTTAATTGCCCATGGCATAAGGCTGCCAAACTTTTTTCTTCAATTAAATTCAATTGATTGAAACAGGTTTGCACCCATTCTGACTCCTCTAGTTTGGCTTCCATTAAAACTCTTAGAGAAGGATTTCTACTTCAATTGGTAGCACAACCTCCATCCCATATACTAGGAAAAAAGGGGTTGCCCTAGTTGAAGTGTGTATCGAAGTACGATACCCGTGTAGTGCAAACGGCAACATCTCATGCCAATCTTTGTATGTTACAACCATTTTCTGAATAATTTTTTTTTGATGTTTTTATTTGCTGCTTCAACTTTGCCATTCATTTTTGGTCTATACGGGGATGAGTTGTGGTGTTGAATTTTAAAGGTGGAACACAATTCATTAATCATTTTGTTATTCAGATTTGTGGCATTGTCAATAATGATCTTCCTCGGTAGCCCATAACGGCATATTAACTCCATTTTTATGAATTTGACCACGACATTTTTGGTTATGTTGGCGTACGAAGCGGCCTTTACCCATTTGGTAAAGTAATCGATTTCCACCAAGATGAAGCGATGTCCATTTGATGCTTTCGATTCAATCATTCCGGTGACGTCTATGCCCCATATTGAGAAAGGCCAAGGCGTTGTAAGGGTGTTTGGGGCATTGGTGGGGCGTGGATATTGTCAGCATATATTTGACACTTATGGCATTTATTTGCATAATCAAAGCAAACTTTTTCTAGGGTGAGATTTTATTTTGCCTCATTAAAATCAACGCAGTTGGGAGTACCATATCATGATTCCTTTTACAAAAAATGTTTTTGTTCAAGAAAAAGTTCGCGGCTAACCGTCTCAGAGTCCTTTCCTCATTCTCTGATATTTCGGGAGGATACTCTTTATTTATATAATATTGTTTGATGTTGTGATACCAAGGTTTCCCATCGGTTTCTTCTGCCATTATGTGACAGTAGGAAGGATGATCTCGACTCTCCATTTTAATGGGCGGGATTTCGTCGTTTCAACTTATTTGGAACATCAAGGATAAAGTAGCCAATGCATCATCCAATGATTGTTTTCTCGAGGGACACGATGAAAGGTGATTTTGTCAAATTGTGAAGACAATATATAGGTAAAATAAGGTGTTAACTTCTTATATCGGGTTTCCTAATCTTTGTTAAGCTGATTAATGAGTAAGGCTGAATCTCCATATACTTCTAGTACGTTTTCTTTTAATTCCAAAGCAACCAAAAATTACCAAGGCACAAGCTTTATATTATGTCATGTTATTGGTACAATCAAAACATTGGCGCATTGTGATAGGTATGAACTACTTTTTTTTTTGGAAGATATTATGACAACCTCAATCTCATGTCCTATTATGTTTGAGGCCCCGTTGAACAATAAGGTCCATTTTCCATTATCGCATTCTTCAGACAAAACCATGATGCTTGAAATTCACATTGCATTGACTGATAATCATCCACCCTTTGATGTCTTTCTTAGTGACATAGGTATTATCATATTTTGATAACATCATCTGCCAACTAGCCATTCGCCCTGTGAGAGCAGATTTTTTTTTTAAAATGTACCTCATCGGATCCATCTTGGATATCAAGCAAGTTGTATGGAAAAGCATGCATTGTCTCAAGCGATGGGTCGCCCAGGATAAGGCACAACAAGTTTGTTCTAACATTGTATATCTGTATATTTTTTGCTCAAATAGTAAATGGCATGCTCATTTCTTTCTTGTTTCATTGTGATGCCCCAACACGCATCCCATGGACCCGTTGAGGACTGGATGATACCATGATCAAGGGTCAGCCTGGAATTGGGGGGACTAGAATTTGAGGCTTCTGCAAATACTGTCGAATTTTCTCAAATGCGTTTTGACATTCTTCATTCCACGCAACTGTTTGATTTTTCTGTAAAAGTTTAAAGATCGGTTCACAAGTGGCGGTTAGTTGTGATATAAATCTTGAAATATAATTTAGTTTCTCAAGAAAACCGCGAACTTCTCTTTCTGTACTTGGGGGAGGCATTTCTGAAATGGCTCGAACCTTATCGGGGCCGATCTCTATTCTTTTTTACTTAACTACAAGTCCCAATAATTTTTCCGACCTCATGCCGAAAGTGCACTTGTAGGGATTATGTTTTAGCTTAAACTTTCTAAGTCTTTCGAATAGTTTCTTTAGATCAATAACATGTTTTTCTTCTATTTGTGACTTAGCAGTGTCATCTACATAAACTTCTACCACTTTATGTATCATGTCGTGGAACAAGGTTACCATGCTCGTTCTTTCCATATCTTTGGCTGCCATCTTAATTTGATTATACCCAGAGAAACCATCTATAAAAGAGAAGAGCGAATGACTGATCGTATTGTCAACCATAATATCAATGTGAGATAACGGGAAATCATCTTGGCTTTTAAATTAGAGGGTGTGGGTCAATAGTCTCGATTTTAAATTTATAAACTATTGAAAATATGAAATGTCATGAATGCATTTGATAAATGAACATTTTCCTTCATTTTCATATTTTTTTTTCAAATTTTTCAATTAGCTTTTTAAATTTTTATTTTTTTTTCACCTCATTACAAACATGGTCCTTGGATTCATGGATGAAATATGTGCATCACTTTGAATACATAGTGGTGATTGTCCTTTTGATCTTTAAAGAGATTTTTGTAACATCTTCGACTTGATCTTCAGTTGCCACTACCTTATATGTAAAGACATCATACTAGTTTTGGCCTCTTGACACTCACATATTTTGTGCCCCAACATATGATTATCATAAAAAATGCATTTTGACAAAAGGATTTACAACACAAGAAATTAGTGAAGCAAGGTTTAGAATATGATATTTAGTGAGAAAATCTATGGTACTAAAAAACAAGGATTCATAAAAAGAAAAGAAGATAAAGTGATCTCGTATGGGTAAATGACCGAATTTGTTAATAGTATTTCATAAAAGAAGTGTGTTAATAACTCATGCCATAATTTTAATCACGTTTTTAATCCACTTTGGAAGATATGATTTGCCCTAATTTATCTTCACATCCTTTCAGAATATATTTTGCTTCGACTTTGATCTGCGTAAACCATATTATTTGCTCATTTTCTTTTATTCTCAAGCTAGTGAACTTCTTCATTTTTTTGTGGCCCTAATTTTTGCCTAGGTCGCCCTTCTAGGTTTTTGACCCAATAGGTCTTCAATCATTTTCCCCTAGGTCCCCCCTTCGAGTTTTTGATCTAGAAGGTCTTTATTTGAATTTGTATCCTAACTTTTTTTCTAGGTTGTCGTTTTGGATTTTCAACCTAGTGGGTGTTTACTCATTTTTGTACCCTAATTTTTGCCTAGGTTGCCTTTTCAGGTTTTCAACCTAGCAGGTATTTATTTTTATTTTTTTGTACCCCAATTTTTGCATAGGTTGTCCTTTTAGGTTTTCAACCTAGCGGGTATTTATTATTATTATTTTATTTTTGTATACCCTAACTTTTGCCTAGGTCGTCCTTTTGGATTTTCATCCTAGCGGGTCTTCATTTAGATGTAATACTTTTTGAAGCATCAATGTGTGCAAGTAGTGATAAGTTTTCTCGATCCATATTGGTGTGCATTAGAACCTTATTTGAATGTTTTTTTCTTTTATGATATTGGGGCTCATATAGTTGGGAGTCCACTTGTCATGCTAGTTCTTTTAGATATGTAAAATCTTCTTGAGCGCTAAATCTTGCTTTTGAAGCTCTGAAGTTCATATGTTCTTCTTTTAAGGTCTTTTGAAATAATTGTCCCTGACATGAGGCAATCAACATTTTTCTTGAATTAAGTTCAGTCGGTCAACACAGATCATTACTCTTGATAAGGGGTTTTTTGTTTGAGTGGGTCGCACTACCTTTATTCTATACAATAAGGAACAAAGGGGTGCGCCAGTTATAGTATGATACTCAGGAAGGGTATTCCACAATTATGAGGTAATATTTTGTACGAGGACTTTCCATCTAGCTTTTCTTATACATTTGATAATAAGCAAGATAGTCGTGATTTTCATTCTTGTGAGTGACTATTCTTCATTGAAGATAAAATAGTTAGAAAGTCAGCTAGTTGATTATAATATTGATGGACATGATGGAAAATGAGTTCAAATTTTTTTTAGACATTTGTCTAATATGTATAAATAAATGATCATCTTCTTATCCCCGTTTTTCCATTCTTGATGTAGCTGATTGAGGATTACCTTCAACTCTCATGTACTTTCAACATTCTCACTTTCGATTTGTGAGCGACTAGAATATCCATGGTACAAACTTCAAATTCCTCCACATGATTGGTATATTCAAAACACATTTAGACAATGATAAAGATAAAGTGACTTTTCTAGGGGATTAACGTGACGTTAATTCCATGCAACAACATATCGAGTCCAATCCTGATAGTGGACTTTATTTTTATCATTCTCACATTCAGTGGAATTAATAGCATGATTGAGGTGATGTATGAGATCTTAGCAAACTTATTTATGAACTACTTCCAAATATGCATGGTACATAATTTCATGGTTAGAATAAGAGAAAGGCATATTATGTTGGGTAGAAAAGGGTTAAATATATGAGAGGTAGAAAAAAAGAGAAAACATAATGCATTTATTGATATTCATACTATTAAGGAAACAAAAGTGTGTCAATTCTACAATAAAGTATCATAAAACTTTGGGCACATCGATATAGTTCATACAAGATTTGCCATTTTTTTTAGATTGATGAATTTTTCCATGACATCAAAGTAATAAGTAGTAAAATGAAAATTCAACATAGATGACCCAACTTCTAGAGGTTTACTTATGGTGAAAAGCCAAGAAAGATGGTCATGACATTGAAGTAGGGGGTGGATGATGAAGATGAATCTCATCAATATCCGGTTCAAATCTTTTGGACAAGTGACTTGAGGTAGAGTATAACTAAAAAGTAGACTAAAAGGTGAAAATTGTCAGACTTATGAAATTAAGAGGTAAACATGAGTTCTTCGTGATATAGTTTTTCATGAAGGATTCCCATGATTTTAGGTATCAAGGGTTTGTAAGATTTCCAAGCTTTTAACCATAAGGTCTTTCAATTGGTTTAAATCATCTTTGTATGCTCCAATTCATCCATGATTTTAGTTCGGGAACATGTTTGGTAAGGGTGTCATGATACTCTTTTTTTGCTTTTTTTTTTTTTGACTTTTTATTTTTATTTTTATTCATGAAGGAAAATGTTAGGGGATTCTAAAAATAGCGAATGAAATGATTATATAAAAAAAAAATTTACTACCTCCTAATATGCAATCATTTTGTTAAAAAACAAAATAAGAAATACAAAAAAAAATGTCGTAAAATGAAATAAAAAGGATGTAATATGCATGATTATGCGATGCAATATGATATAGTGGTAGGTAGTTTTTTTTTCTCTCAAATATGCATGTGACCTAAATGATGGTTATTTTCTTATTTGATTGTTCTATAATCTTTAACGTGAACCTTCACCATGGGTGACTCTATAATTCTAAATCGGTTCCTAGAGCACACAACTCAATTCTAAAATATTAAACCAATTAATAGGTAAACTATTAAAATGGAAATATTCTAGAAAATGTCAGTTCTAGGTGAGACTTTCATGACAACCAAACAAGATGTACATCTAGAAGATTATCATTACACAGTGTCTAACTTATCTTAGGTTGCACTCAGCCCGGGTATAAAGCGCAGTCATAATTGTGTGAATCGCATGTTAGTGTAGTTTTTAGAGAAATAAATAAAACAAAACAATTACGATAATTAGAACAAATTACCATAAATGCATATAAATGACCAAAAATAAATAAAATCACAACAATTTTTTTCACAATAAATATATAATAAAATAATTAAAACAAATAAAAACAAGAGGGATAATATAAATAAAAATAAATAAATAATTATATAGAATTAATTAGGTTGGGCTCGACTCTCAAAAAATCCCCAGTAGTGTCGCTAGCTGTCGCGTCCAGTTTGTCTGCGAAAAAGGAGTCGCCACCAATTTTATATTATTTTAAAAGGGAAATTTAGATAAAACCTAAAATAAAGTTCTTTAATGTAACAGCCAATCTATTTGTTTAAGTTTAGAATTTAATTAATGGGACTGTTAATTTGATAATATATATATATATATATATATAAATAAGTAGTTTAAAATTTGATTAATTAAGGAAGGGGCACTAGGGTAATATTTAAATAAGGGAAGGGCAAAAAGGGAATTTATAATTTTTATTTTTCTTAAAACACTTCCACACCAACACTGATCGGGGAACGCCCCCTCATGCATGTGGAAGATCTTCCAATATCCTTCATCTACTCATCTTAAGCTTCTGTTCACACCTATTTATCTCAGACGATTAAACCCAAACGCAAGTGAGTTCGAATTCTTCTTTTTCCCTTTTATTTTGTTAACGTTGATTTATATGTTTAAGTGAGTCTAAATTTATATATTGACAATCAATTTGAAACATGCATGCAAACAATCTGTTGAAAAACAAAAATATAAATAAATAATTTTACAGAAATCCAGAATTTTTGTAAATTTAATTTAATATATTAGGTTTATAATTTTGGTGAAGTAGTGATTCTGTGCAGGTACATATTAGCCATAATTTGGCATAATTCTTCAGTTTAACTACGTACCTCATTTAAGATGGGAGTGAAGTAGTTTTGACCAAGTAAATTTAGCCACATATAATTTATTGAAAATTTAAGCTTATCTATGTGAATTTATTTGTTAATTTATAACTGTGTATGTTGTTGTGTCTCTAGTTGTTATGTTGTGAATGAATTATATGTTAGGAAAAATTTAATCAATGGTGTATAACTAGATTTAAGGTGAGGATGCTTGTCGAGTACGAGTTCTACTCGTTACTCCCATGTTGTTTTTTTATTTTCTTTCTTGTTATGAGTTCCGTTTGAATTAACGACGTAGGATCAAATTATTATGGGTTTAGTGTATCGCTATGTTATTTATGATTGTTGTGGATGAATGATATATTGCATATATGACATAATAAAGACATTTCATACAAAACATCTCAGTACAACATCATTAAATCAGATCATGCATGGCCTTATTCACGGTGGGACATTCAGGTTATTCCAGGCATGGAATAACAGGTAAAGGAGAACAATCAGGACACATATTGGGGTTTGGCCAGACCACCTTTACCAATCAAGACTCAATTATCTTGGTGACCCATATCAAGATATTGAGCGACTTTTCCTTATTCCAAAAGAAATGATTTGAGGTCATGCATATGTTTTTTTCCTGAATTTAAGAAAAATATAATAATAATATTATTATCATTATAACTAAAACTTTTCTAAAGAAACTCAGACCATTCCCCTTTATTTCAGAGCTCACTGAGATATTTTTATCCCACCCGTTTTCCTTTTATTTAGCAGCTAGAGGAATCTGAGATATGAATCTAGCATCAGAAGATCAGTTCCAAACTTGTGGGATTAAAAATTTGATGTTTATTTTATTTTAGATGTAATTAGACAAAGCGTAGTTTATTTTCAAGATGTAATATTTTATGAATCTACTGATCAAGTTGTGAACTATATTTATAAATGTAGTTTTCATTATGTTGGTGATTCTAAACTATTATTTATTATTAGTTACCTCTGTTTTATTAAGGTGTATGGGTCCAATTGTCATATTCTAGACAACTGACAATGGGTCTTACATTTAACCCAAGAAAATGGATTCTGGAGTCGATTACGAATAGGGAAGTGATATTACCCTACATCGTCCATTAAAACGGTTACCTTATAATTAATTGTATAGAAATTATTTATTTATTTAATTATTTATTATTATCCCCTAAAAGATTAAAAAAAAGAAAAATAAATTATTTACATTAATAAAAGAAGGAAAAATATATTTTTATTAATTTGGTTTGACAAGGGAAAGATCTTGCTCCTACGTATCCCCAAGTGCAATAGGGAAATCAAAATACACAGTTTTTGGGTAGAAAATATTTATGTGTTATCCGATTTTATTACTACTCTATTTTAACTATTGTTTAAATATAGTTATTATTATGTACGTATCTAAAAGTAAATATGTAAAAATAATAGTAATAATAATAATAATAACAAAAAAATGTGAGATGGCTGTTCACAAATTGTATCTTTTTATTTTTGTATTTTTGGTTTTTAAGTAAAGAAAAATTGATTTTTTGTTAGAAAATAACGGTAACACGGTGATTTATGCACGAAACAGATGGACGCGGCAGTGAAGCAGCCTGTTAAAGGATTAGCTTCTGCGTTGTCGGATCTGTTGCGGCACAAAGGCGACTGACGATTGGGGTAAGTGAAGCGGCCTCGCGAGCGAGGATGAATTTCATTTGGCGGCGACGATTATTAATTCTAATCCCGAAGGAAAAGAGAAAAAACTATTTATTCGTTGTTATGATTTTTTTTTTTTGAGTTATTTGATATACCATTATGTGAGTTTTGTGTTATGTTACAATGAGTTGAATTTTGTTTTACTTGGTGATTGGTTTATAGGCATCAATTATTTCTAGTGTTTTTAGTATGTATTACAAAAAAGCAATTTTAAGAACAAACCACTTAAGGAAAATAAAAGTTTAACATGAGTTTATTTTTGCCAAAAATGACAACAACAAAAACAAAACTAAATTACATTTTTAAATAATGCAATACAAATAAACTAAAAAAATGAAAGAAATTAAAGAATCAATACAAATAAACTAAAAAGAAAAGAAACATTAGATAAGGATAATAAAATCGATACCTTACTGCTGAATATGGTTTGTTGGACTGGTTTTACCAAATTCAGATTATCTGCTCCTCTTTTGCCTATTATTCTTTTATTCTTTCCTTCTCCCTCCCTTTTTCTACTCATGGTGTTGACTATTTATAGGCTTTCTGGGTGTAGGTTACAAAAGACAAGGAAATAATTGTGGATTGATTACCAATTACTATTCATCAATTTGTTTTCAGTTTCTTTTTATTTGTACTTTTTTTGTTTTAGAAAAGAGTGAACGCCTGAACAGGAATTAGAGGAAACAACAACCAGAAACACTCATGATTGTCTAAAGTTTATAGTCTAATTATTTATTTTTATTTATTATATTTTTCTCATTTTTCTATATGTATATTATTATTTTTTATATATAAAATATCTAAAGAAAGCATACAAAATTAGGTGTCAACAATAATAAGCAATCATTGCATGTTTCAAACCAAATTAATCTAAATCAATACACAATGATTTCATAGTATAGCAAAATAATAACTAATCATTTTATGATTTTAATTAAAAAAAATTCAAATTGTGGCAATTAATTGATAATGTCATAAATGTACAACCAATTATTACATGGTTTTAATTAAAAAAAAATTCAAATCACGAGTAGTATATTGATAACATCCTAAAATCAAAAGCAATTGTTGCATTTTATCAAATTAAATCAAGATCATTTTAAATCATAACACAATAAATTCATAACTCATAACATCATAAAATCATAATTAGTTATTACATTGCATGAAATTAAAATTATTTCAAACCATAGGATCGATAAATTAAGGCATATCATAATTGCAATTAATTAGAGAATATTTTTTTTGAAAAATAAATAAATTAGCATTAAAAGAGATCAAATAATTATTGCATAGTTTTAATTTTTCCTATATAAATATATTTTAAAACATTAATAATAAATGCTAGAATAAAAATATAACAAAGTCATATCAATCAAGGCTTGCGTAATACAAGATCATCCCACCCAATTTTTTTTCGAGGATTATTGTTATGATACCATAATGTAACACCCCGTATTTTTAATTCAAAGCATTACTTAAAATACTTAATGCTTAGAAAAGTTTACGACAATTTTTTTTAAGTAAGAATACCTAAACATTTATTCATTTAAATAATTAGTAACAACCACATTTATTTAATATTCTTAAGAAAATGTTTATTCAAAAGTTAAAACAAAGTAAAAGCAATTATTCCTACGGAAGGAAACCACTTTCGTATTTCTAGAATTCTATTGCATTTTAAAAGTTGGTGACAAAAGATTGAAAATAAACTGAGAACAATTGCGGCAATCATATTTTTACAAAATTTTCTTGAAAAACCCATTTTTGCCCCACGTTCACCGCACATCAATACTCATCAACTACATTTGAATTTCCTCGAACTCATTAGCACCTAAAATGTTGTTGTAAGGGTCAGGTTTTTTTGCCATCATCCACATCAAACCAAAGCTAAACATATGGAAAAATGACACAAAACATATAATTGTAAAACTTCCAATTCAAAAGAAAAAAAGTGCAAACTGGTAAATCGTATAACACTTACATATGCACTTATATGTAATGCATGCTTCTAAAACTATATGATCCGAATATGAATCTGCGACTAAGGCAACTTCTACAGAGAAAATTCACCCATAAAAATGGGGAAAACAAATCTGCCGCTAAGGCAACTCCCACGAAGATGCATATGCCATGACATGATTATATATTATGAAGAAAAAAACTATATTTCGACACCGCCCACTAAGAATCATGTCATATGCCTTAAAAAAATATTTTTTAAAATCATCATCTTATTCACATATCACATAGATCATATACCACACACCCTTATCATGAGTATCATATGTTCATAGAAAAATAATCGTAAAAATTATAACTTTCACCACATACACATAAAAAAAAGAAACTTGATTTCATGTAAACCATAAAAATGAAAACTTTAACATATATAACAAGAAGGTCCAAAACTCCAACTCATTGTAACAACCCAGCCCTTACTATTACATGCATTGTTAGTCACGACCTTCTCACCCCTTTTCCACTATTTGGAAATAACGAGTTTTTACCTTCCGTTGGAATCAAACCCAATACTTGGGGGATAAGTACCGTCGTCCATTCATTCCCACTACCAAAGGGTCGGGCTGTTACACACGGTGTCAAGAATGAAGGAATGTACATTCTCTCGTCTCTTAATTGGTTGAGACAAAGACATAAAGAAATTATGCTAAGGCAACACCATGAAACCAACATACATACATGAGGGCTAGGTCTCACTAATTCTTCTATCTCCTAGGTCGAATACTTATTTGGTCCAAAATAAAACCAACAAACAATAAAACTTCTATAAATTATAATTTAATTAAATAATTCAACTAATATTTTCATCAACTAAAATAAATGAAGCAAGAAAAAATATCACTACAGGTCACACATAACAAAATAAAACCAACATATCTAGCACATCAATTTCATGATTATCGAAACTAATCAAATAAATAAAATACACAATAGTCCATTTAGAAAACAATCATGCCATAAATCATTCCCATGTAATTGTCACGCCAAAACAATAAAATAATCATGCCATAAAGATTATAATTATTCATGTAAGATACATGGTGATAAAATTTAATTTAATTTCTTTATAAATAGAATAAATTATTAATTAAATTATAAATCATGACATTTACTAAAAAGACACATATATAATATATATGAAAATATTGGGGTGTTACACTATCTCGGTATGAAGATAGAAGGAGCAAATGATACTATAATTAGAGCATGTCTTATAGACCTTAAGACAAATAACGGATTTAGAGTGTTTATTAGATGATGCACAAAAAAGAAATTTGTCTTCTTCGGAGCTTTGATTTTCATTAGAGTATATATTGTTAACCATAGTAAGACGATCAAATGCTTGATGCGATTATCAGAGGCAAACAATCACATTGCTTGTATTTGTTAGAATTACTAAGCGTTCACCAAACTTAAAATAAAGAATTAAAAGCGGAGTATTGGTGTTTCTTTATTTTAGTCCAATCATAAGAGGTTGCTTACAAATTTCACTTAAACTGGGAACTGCACACTTAATCAGAATGTTTGCCTTAAATTGTTCTCACAAAATGATTTGTTATCCTCAAAACAGGTAAGGGTCATAGTTCTTCAAACCAACTTGGTGCTAACAATCTCCCTTTTTTTTTTATGATGACAAACATCTAATTTTGTGAACAACTTTTAGTTTTGATAGAGAAATGAATATCATAAAGTATTTTAGCAAGACTCCCCCTTAAAAAATGCATGTTTAATTCATAAAAAGAAAGATATACTAACAATATAGTTGATGAGTGCATTAGTAATTTAAATTCAGAAGAAATGATAGTTCTTGAAAACAGTTCTCAAAAATATATTCTCCCCCTTTTGTCATTAGACAAAAAGAGAAAAAAAAATATTTAACAAACAAATACAAGGAACTAAAGGTTGGGGTTGGTCAACCTAGCCAAAATTAACCTAAGGGTAGTTTGAATGTTCTTCTGATTTTAAGCTGTTTGCTCCATAAACACCTCATTCTTTGCTTGCATATGATCAAATTTTTCCTTCATGACATACTCAATGGGATCAAACATAGTGCTAAAGGGAGTGGTAGAGTGACTTCCAGAGGCAGAGTTTGCAGATCCTAAAGCAAAACTAATTAGAGCATCGAGGGAAGGCATCTCAATATGTGGGATGAGTACAAGGAACAACAATGAAGCTAATGGATCAACCACTGGGAGTGCCAGAGGAGAAGCACTTAAAGGACATGAGTTGTCCCTTGATAAGTCTACTAATGTGGCTGTTAGGAGCTTTCTAGACTGATTGCTCTTGGCTTTCTAACGCTGCAAGATCCATAAATAGGCGTTCTCAATTGTTTGTCTAAAAGTTGTAGAGTTCTGGGATGCCAACTAGTGACAAAAGAGAGGACCTTATTCTATTGGGTTGAAACATCATTAGAGTCCAAACATTGAGCATTTAGGTGATTTTGGCAATAAAAGAGGTACAAAACACATCGAGGTCTGGTAAGTCACAGGGAATGGAAGGTGTAAAGGGAATGAGGTCTAGAGCGATGATGGTGGTGGCAAGTATAAAGTGAAAAGTTGTGGAGGGAGGTGTAGAGGAGTCCTTTGATGATGTATCAGAGATTAAGTCAACGAGGACTCTAGCTGCTGTCTTAACTTCTTGGGGAGAGGGATTCACAATATTTGGTGAGGTGGGGTCAGGTACAGACATGGAAGAGGTAGGAGTTTGAGAAATGGTAGATGAGGTACGTGTTTGATTTGGAGTGTTTTGTTTGAAGGGGAGAGAATGGTTTTTTTTATCAAAGGGATGCATAATGTTCATCTAGGGTAGCCTCAAGCAGCTCATCTAAGGTGTTAGAGTCTGAGGTAGGAGGGGTAGCAGGTGCAGGGTTGGAGGAAGGGCTAACTACTTTTGTATGTTAGGGAGAAGGTATGAAAGTTTCAGGTCCAGGATGAAAGGTATGAATAGTTTTCTCAGAGTTTGGTGCTACCTTTCGTTTCTTCCTCTAAAAGAGGGGTGTCATATCTTCATTAGTATTGGTTTTTTCTTCTTTATCCTCTTCAACGCTTAGTGTTCGGAGAACTCTTTTCGAGTTTTTCTCAAACACTTAATCAACATTGGGCAATTGGAGACACACATGAGCCATTTGTTGGTTGGATTGGCACATCCTCAGGTATTCCAGAACGACTTCTTTGTTGTCATCATTAAATAGAGGGGCATACGAGTCCTCATTTATAGAGGGAATGGTATGAGATCCATTGGCTTGACCTGGTGATCTTCTGGCGTCACCACTAGGTCTAATGCAGTAATTGGGGGAGATCAACCACATCTTAATGACGTTGTAGATGTTGAACATTGGTGGAAATGATGAAACCAAGTGTTCCTCTTGAGTAGTTCCTCTAACTTGCTCTAAAGACTGAATGAAAGGGGTACACATAAGTACAATAGTGATCAATCTAGGGTAGGGGATAGTGTTGGAACGAAGATAGTCCCTCAAACTATTCCTTGTGTTTTTTTTTATGATAACAAAGGTGTTTGTGAGAACAATTTATTAAACTAATTGCTTCATTAAGTATGCATAAATTAGAACAAGAAAATTGGAGGATACCACTAGAGGATAAGACTAGAGGAAATCACCAGAGCAAGTAAAGAGGTCAGAGGAAACGAAATCAAATCAGTCAACGAAATCCTCATAATCAAAAAAATGCACGCGCTAGAAAAGTTCTCACATATGCCTCTGATTGCGTGCTTTTGGCAGCTCGGTGTGCTTTTGGTAAATCAGCGTGCTTGTGAAGAATTGTATGCCTCTAAAGATTCAACGTGTTTTTGGAGTTTCCATGCCTCTGATGAACAATAACCATTGCATGCGTCTGATGAATACACAACACACTCTAATGTTGCATTGACTACAAATATGAAACCAATGTGATTTGCCCAAGCAGCTATTTATGAGTCACGCAGCTTTGCATCTGCATTTGACTATGGTTATTCAAGTATCACAACATCTGATTCCAACAATCAAGTTAATGACTATGAAGAACAAAAGTCAATGTTTCTGATGGACAAAACTCAAAGGCTATGATAGATTGAGAAACGTTCTAAATTAGACTTAGTCGTATCCTTACTTCTTAAGGTCTAAGAACAAGCCCAATATTATTCCCACAAAGATCAAATCAAGCGTTTAAGGAAGTTTCAGAAATAATTATTTAAATGCATATTTTGACATTATTCAGTCAAAAATGTTCTAGAAGATTTGTCCATACCAGATTTGGAAATAATTTATTCATAAACAGTGACATTCTTAAATCGTTTCAATCAAGGTTATTTATTCATGGTAAAAATCTTTGTTGACCAACCTACAAGCAGATACGATTCAGAATTCACGAGGAACAAAATTGCAACCCTTATTTTTCCTATTAATAGCAATCATAGCTGAAGAAGAATTAACGAACAAAAAAAACTCCTAAAAACGAAAGTTATTTAGAAAAACCTCAAAAGCTCAAATTTTCTATGATTTCAAAGCATGAGGTTTAAGTTTCAACAAAAGTACTCCTTCAACTTTATATTTTGTGTGCTTAGTGCTTCATTATAAGTGTGTAATCATTGTAACAAATCTTCTTAGAAGAAGCAAAATAGAAACATTTTCAAACCCATTGTAACCCATCCCGACAATGCCTTAGTTTGCCTCTAACAATCTATAGGTTTTAGAGTGTGTAGAGAAGACTTGACTTGTAGGGTCAAGGTGTGATTTGTCTCAAAAAGTCTGTAGGTTTAGGTTGTTTTGAGAAGTCTGAATTGTAGGGTCAGGTGCTGTTGTAATTTATAGTTTTGAATTAGTGGAGAAATTCTTATGCGTGAAGGCTACCAAGTTGGTAGTGAACCAGGATAAAATCTGATGTGTTAATTTTTATTTCCTCTCTATCTGTATATTGCTTCCTCTGATTAGTATAAACAATTAAGTCACCAAACTAGAATCAGAATTAGAATTTAGAAAATAATTTTAAAATTAGATAAACACAATTCACGCCCCTTCTCGTGTTTGCGCTCCTTCAATTGGTGTTAGAGCTTAGTCTCAAGGCTGAGCACTTTACAATGTTTGAGGAAAGATCCAAGAGTTCAACATGTCTGGATTCGATGAAGAAGCTATTGGAGGAAACATCAATAAACGACCTATGTTTAATAGAGAACGTTTTGAGTACTAGAAAAACATGTTGAGGAGTTTCTTTATTTCACAAGATCCTAAACTTTGGGACTTGGTGAAAGATGAATATACCGCTCCAACAAAAGAATATGGTATTGAAATTCCAAGAAAGGAGATGGATGCTTATCATAAGAAGATGTACAAGATGTATCATAAGTTTAGAACATTCATGATAAATGTAATCAGTTTCAAGGAGTTTGAAAGTGCACCAACAAGGAGACAACAAAGAGCATTTATGATAATTTGATTCTGACTTATGAAGGAAGTAAGCAGGTTCAAGAAGCAAAGATAAATCTGTTGGTGAAAAAGTATGAGCTGTTACAAATGGAGGAAGACGAAAACATTGAGACTATATTTCTAGATTTCAAACCTTTTTCCCAGAGTTAAGAGTACTTGAAATGAGCTATACAACTTTTGATCATGTCAAGAAGATCCTAAGAAATCTGCCCAGCAAGTGGAGATCAAGTATCACATCTATCTAAGAAGCAAAGGTTCTAAATGCTCTTAAACAGGATGAATTAATCAACTATCTCATATAACATGAAATTGAGCTTGAAGAAGAAAAAGAAGTTTCAAAGGAAAGATTCAAAGTCCAAGAAGAAAGTTCTGATAGCCACATGGGATGACTCTAGTGGCCACATAGGATTCAAAGTCCAAGATGCAAGGGGTTTTGTGAAAAAATCAGCCTACTAATGATCAGTGTCAACAAATTTAACGTCTAAAATACCCTTCTGGACATAATCCCTTACAAAATGAATGTTGATCTCTATATATTTTGCTCTTGAATGTAAAATAGGGTTTTTGGTTAAACATATAGTTGAAGTATTATCACAAAAGTTTGGAATGTTACTTTTATTAATTTTGAAATCTTCTAGTTGATGCTTCATCCACGATAGCTGAGTGCTCAACTAGTTGCTGAAATATATTCTGCTTCTACTGTCAATAGAGCAAGAGTTCCTTATCTTTCGTTTCACCGGGAGATTAGATTCTCACCAAGGAATGTAGAATTTCTACTAGTGCTTTAGCTTTCTATCATATCTCCAATATAGTTAGCATCATAGAAACCTACTATCCTGTACTCAGAGGATGGCTTAATACATAAACCAACGTTTGTATTGCCTTTCAGATATCTAAAGATCCTCTTAACAGTTGTTATGTGGGATTCTTTAGGGTTAGACTGAAATATGGCACACACACACACTAAACATAATATCAGGCAGTTACGTAAAGAAAGGAACCTATAATTCCCCTGTATACCTTTTGATCTACCTTTTTACCTGACTCATCATTATTAAGAGAACAAGTTGAATGCATAGGTGTAGACATAGACTTACAATAATCCATTTTAAGCTTTTTAAGTAGTTCTCTTGTGTATTTGGTCTGATAAGTGAGTACACCATATGAGTTTCGATGAATTTGGATTCCGAGAAAGACTTTTAATTCTCTCGTCGTGCTCATTTTAAATTCGTTCTACGTTAACTTAGAAAAATCTTGGCAGAGCATGCCATCAGTAAAACCAAAGATAATATCATCAACATATATTTGGACAAAGAAAAGGTCATTGCTAGATCAGTTTTTAAATAAAGTGGTTTCAACCTGGCCTCTTTAAAAAAATTTTGTTTAATAAGAAGATATTCCTGACAACACAAATCAAAAGCATCAGGGATCCATATTTGAATGGAAATACAAATCCTCTTATCAAAATTCTCTTATCATAGGAAATGCAAATGATCGTCTGAAAACCAAATTCGCTATCAAGGAAACATCTATGTTAGGAATGCTATCTTAAATAAAACCTACAACTATAGACGAAGCCTTATAAGATGATGGATGGTTACTGGCTTTGCAGGAAGAGTTAAATCAATTCAAAAGGAATGACAAATGGGATCTCGTCACCAAGCCTAAAGAAAAAAAGCCAATAGGAACCTAATGGATTTTTAGAAACAAATTGAATGAAAAAGGTGAAGCAGTTAGAAATAAAGCTAGACCTGTAGTCCAAGGATACAGTTAGTCGACATGGATTGATGACACTGAATGTTTCACACATATGGCAAGGTTAGAAGCTATCAGAATTTTACTTTCTTTTGCTATGTTTAATAAAATTACTTTATATCAAATGGAACAATAAAGTGTTTTCGTAAATGGTTACATAAATGAATAAATGTATGTCCCAAAACCTCTTGGCTTTGAGAATAATGAAAATGAATACATTTTTTCAAACTAAAGAAGTTTGTATACGGTCTAAAACAGGCTCCAAGAGCTTGGTATGATAGACTAAGCAACTTCTTATTAAAAAATGATTTTGAAATGGCCAAGTTGACAATACTTTATTTAGAAAATCATCTAAGAATGACCTTCTCATTGTCCAAATATATATGGATGATATTATTCTTTGTTCTACTAACGGGAAGCTTTGCCAAGAGTTTTCTAAGTTATAAACCCTTGAAGGGTTTACTCATTCACCAGACCAAATACACTAGAAAATTGCTTAAAAAATTTAAAATGGATGATTGAAAGTCCATATCTACGCCTATGCATGCAACTGTCTTGACAAAGATGAGTTAGGTAAAAACGTAGATCAAAAGGTAAACAAAGGAATTATAGGTTCCTATCTTTACATAACTACCTCTAGACTTGATACTCTGTTTAGTGTGTGTGTGCCAGATTTCAGTCATACCCTAAAGAATTCCACTTAACAATTGTTAAAAGGATCTTTAGATATCTGAAAGACACTACTAACGATGGTATGTGTTATAAGCCATACTCTGAGTACTGGTTAGTAGGTATCTGTGATGCTGACTATGCTGAGGATAAGCTAGAAAGAAAAAACACAAGTGGAAATTGGCATTATTTGGTAAAAATATGATCTCCTAGTCAAGCAAAAGACAAGGAACTATTGTTCTATCTACAACAGAAATAGAGTATATCTCAATAGCTAGTTGCAACACTCAGTTGTTGTGGATGAAGCATCAACTAGAAGATTTCAACATTATTGAGAGTAACATTCCTATCTATTGTTATATTACTTCAGCTATATGTTTAAACAAAAACCCTATTTTACATTCAAGAGGAAAAAAATATAGAGATGAAACATCTTTTCCTAAGGGATTACGTCTAGAAGGGTATTTTAGACATTAAATTTATCGACACTGATCATCAGTTGACTGATATTTTCACAAAACCCTTTCTTGAGGAAAGATTCATTTTTATAAATAAACATCTAAATATTTTTTTTATAAAGGAAAGATGTTGAATCCTTCATATGTTTGCCTCTGGTAAAATAGATTGAATGGTTAAATGTATATATGTTCTGCCTCTGATGACATTGAATTTATTTGTGCCTTTGGTAAATCTAAGTTCAATAAATTTTTAAATATGAACAATTTTGTCGTAAGTTGTGATACTCTAAGGGGGAACTTTGCAGTAATACTTTATGATTTATTTCTACTTTATTTAAATTAAAAAATTGTTCACAAAAAAAGATATTTGTCGTCATAAAAAAGGGGGAGATTGTTAGAACCAAGTTGGTTTGAAGGACTATGACCCTACTTGTTTTGATGATAACAAAATCAGTTTGGATCTTATGCTATATTCTTTGATGATTGGACTAAAACAAAGAAACACCAAGACTTTGCTTCTATTATCTACTAAGTCTCGTGAACACGCTCTAACATGCGCCTTTGATTGACTCGATAATGCAAGCAATGTTTTGCTTCAGTTGACTTTGATAATGCAAGCAATGTTCTGCTTTAGTTGACTATAATAATGCAAGATATGTTATATTTCACTTCTCTTTGATGAATGTAGTTATGCTCTGATTCATCTGCCTTTGATAATCACATCAAACGTTTGTTCGCTTGCCTCTGATGACTACATTCTGCATCTATTCGTCTGTCTCCGATGTCTACAACTAGCATCTGATCATTTGCCTTTATGACATCCACAAGCATTTGCTCGTATGCCACTGATAATTTTGACAAGTAATTGTCTGCTTGTAATTATCACATCGTGAATCTGATCGTTTGAGTCTGATTTATAATGTATGCTATGAAGAAAGTCAACCTGTTGAATATCCTAAAACTTCTACTTGTTTGAAGGTCTATGAGACATGCTCTAATCATCTTATCTTTTTCTCCCTCTGTCTTCATACCAAGATACGTTGAATCAATTGCAAGGATTCATTTTAGAAATTGTTCTATGGAAAATAAATCTCAAAAGATTTGATATGAAGCTTCATGATACGTGTTGATATCTTGCAATCAAGACAAGACCAAAAAACCTAAACAATCGCTATAAAAAGACGTGTATTCCTCACTTGAAAGACATACAACAAGAAACACATTACTATAAGCATATAGAGTCGCCTCTACCCTATTGCTCTTAATAATTTGTTTTACCTAAATGCGGAGATAAGTTTATGAGAGTACAACCTTGTACACACTCTCTTCTGAAAACTTTTCAAAAAACCCAAACCTATTCTCTTGTAATCAAGCCTAATTGTGGTTGCCTTCGACAAATAGCTTGACTATACTAAGCTAGAAGGTTGAGAAGACTTGAATATAGTCAGTTTGACTAGTAAGTGTTCGGTGAAAGTTTAATTCAGTGGTGACTAGTGGATTAAATCCTTCAGGTTGAAGGGTTTATACGTAGCGACCCTGTTGGTGGTGAACCGAGATAAATTTGTGGTGTTATTTTGTTTTGTCTTGGTTTATCCACTCAATTTTTCTTTACTTTAGTTTAGACAAGTTAAAAATTAAATAAATAAAAAAACATTATTCAAACCCCTCTTTCTTGTGTTCCTCGTTCTACACATTTTCTTTCAGAGTTAGATTTTCCCTTATCAAGTTTTCAAACTTATTTTCTAGGGAACTACATTTATTTGTTAACATGTCATTAGCTTTTTTAAGAGACTTAAGTTTTGAAGAAACATTATGATTTTGGTTGAGAAACTCATTTAACATATCTATAAGTTCATTAAGAGATAGGTCAGACAATGCCTCCATGTCTTTATCAACAAATTCATCGTCAGAGTCAGGGTTAGAGTGAGTATATGCCATCAGAGCCATGTTTGTATACTCTTCATCAAAGTCATCCCAACTTGCCATAAGACCTTTCTTCTTTGCCTTGGAGTCTTTTCTTTGGGATTTTCCACTCTCAAGTTTATGACACTCTGAATTGAAATGACCTGGTTCTTTGCAGTCATAGAAGATGATTTGTTTCTTGTCTAATTTTTCATTTCCTTCTCTGCTATTTTAGGCTCGTCTGAAATCTCTTTTGGGAAAAGATTTCTTCCTATTGTTCCACATGCATCGGAATTTTCTTGAGATTAAGGACAACTCTTCATCATCTGAGTCTTCACTTTGATTATCAAATTCATTTTCCTCTAGTCTTACGTAGCATGTAGGGACATAGAATTCGTGAGCTCATCAACTCTTCTAGAGGTAGTTTAGTTAGATCCTTAACCTGTTGAATAGGTGTTACTTTTGGTCTCAAGTTGCTAGGAAGACTTCTGAGAATCTTCATTCCAAAACTAGAGTTTGGAATCTAGAGAACATTGACTCAATGTCGACAACTTCCTCCATATGGAAGAATTCATATTTTTTGATAAGTAGATTTGCTTTGGCTCTTGTACCTACTTATTTCCTTCTTAGTTAAGAACTAGAGCATCAAGTATACATTTTGCTGTTTCATTGTTGCTACATTTTACAAACACTTTGAAAGTGATAGCATTCATCATGAAATTTTTGTCTTTATGATGCATTTTGTATTGTTTCTTTTGATCAATGTTGAGATCCTTTTTATGGATATTTCTACACCAACAACTTTTTTTGGAGCCTCATAGCCATCATCGACTATGTCCCAAACTTCAGGATCATGAGAGATGTAGAAACATTTGAGTTTGTCTTTCTGGTACTCCAATAATTTTCCATCAAATTGAAGAAACCTGTTAATGTTTCCACCTGTAACTTTATCACAAGAGTTAGTCATAATAACATAGATCTTTACTCAAACATGGTTAGGTACTCAGCTTTGAGATCGGGCTCTAATGCCAATTGTAGAACGAGAAACACCAAAAATGAGGGGTTTGAATTGTATTTTAACTTAAAACCATTTATAAAAAGATTAAACTAAAGTAATGAAAACCAAGCGGATACATAGAAAAATAGAATAACACAACCAATTTATCATGGTTCACCACCAACATAGTAGCTATGTCCAGTTGAAGGTGCAAACACCAGATATGGGGTTGGTGATTTTAACTGATGGATTCTTTTTAAATATTTATTCAAGAACTGGTTTGGGTTTAATAATATTAACTAAAACCGAGGCAGTGGCAATCAGACTTAAGTAATTAGAGGCAATAGTAAAATAAAGAGTGCATAAGTAAAGTGACACAAGCAGATTTATCTTGGTTCAGGACCAACTTGGTAGCTTCATCTAGTCCCTTTACTTAGAAGGATTTAATCACTAATTCAAATCCTTGAATTACACAACACCTGACCTTACAAGTCAGTCATCTCAAAACAACCTAAAAACCACAGATTGTTGAAGGCAACTACACTTTGACCCTACTAGTCAAGTCTCCTCAACACAACCTGAAAACCACAGATTGCTTGAGGAACACTAAAGCCACTATCGAGCTGGGTTACACAATTTTTTAACTGATTGTGTTTTGCTTCTACTAAGTAGATTTTTACAATTGATTTCTCAAACTAAAACAATTAGAAAATATTTCTTTGAGCAAGTGTTTCTCTAAAATTCAAAACATTGAAATTTGAATACATAGGGAATTTGAGCTCTCAAAAGTTTTTCTGAATTGTATAGATTTTTGAGTTTAAAAGTTCGTACTTTCTTCTTTAGCCTAGAGTATCTATTTATAGAATAGATTAGGGTTTCACTTTTGAATGTATCTTCTTGTGAACAAATAATGAGTGTATCTTCTTGTGAATAATTCTAAGTGTTTCTTCTTTTGAAAAGTTCTGAGTGTATCTTCTTATGAATAATTCTGAATGTACCTTCTTGTCAACAAATTCTGAGAATATCTTCTTGTGAAAAAATTCTGAGCATATCTTCTTGTGAATAAATTTTGAGCATATCTTCTTGTGAACAATATTTTGACCATATCTTCTGGTGAACAATATTTTGACCATATTTTCTTTTGAACAATATTTTGACCGTATCTTCTTTGAACAATATTTTGACAATATCTTGTGAAAATATATTGGTCATATCTTCTTGTGAACAATAGTTTGACATATCTTCTTGTGAACAATATTTTGGCCATATCTTCCTTTCACTTTGTTCAAAGATTTCCTTCAATTATAAATTTGAATCGTATCTAATTTTAGATTGTGTTCAAAAGCTTATTCAAACGAATC
The DNA here is from genome assembly GCA_037974295.1 of Cicer cuneatum. NCBI lineage: Eukaryota > Viridiplantae > Streptophyta > Magnoliopsida > Fabales > Fabaceae > Cicer > Cicer cuneatum. The sequence continues at coordinate 27,550,574 of JBBPBO010001986.1, read as the reverse complement.
TGTTGGAACCAAGTTGGTTCTATACTTAGAATTTTGATGTTAACAAAAGTATTTTATGTAAATAGTATTTGACTTAGAAGAACAAATCAGAAGCTGTGTAAATTCAGAGGATGACACCACTAGAGGATACATCCAGAGGAAGGAACCAGAAGATAGAAATGTCACCAAAAGGTTAGGCCAGATAATGCATCTAGAAGACACCTAGAGGATATCAGAGGATGTCATCAAAGGTCAAATAACATCATCAGAGGATATCTTTCTTGGTCCAGATTAGAAGGAAGCAGAGTTTAGAAGGAGACTTGGTCCAGACCAGAAGGAAGCTTGCCAGAGGGAGATTTGGTCCAGACCAGAAGGAATCATAAGATAGACTTTGTCCAGAATTAATTCTGACCAGAAGATAGCTTGGTCGGGAATATATGAATTAGTCCAGACTTAATCCAGACTTGATCCAGAGCAGAAGATAACTATGTCTTGGTCTAGACTTGGTTCAGAATAGAAGATAGCATGGTCTAAAACATGAAACTCAGTACAGATTAGAAGAAATGATTGTCCAGATTCAATCCAGACTTGATCCAGATCAGAAGATAAATGTCCAGGTTAAAATATCACAAGTCCAGATTTAATTCAGATTCAATCCAGACTCAGTCCAAGCTTGGTCCAGATCAGAGTGAAAATGTTCAGATCAATGGTCCAAATTTAAGCATCATGGCGAAGTGTTTGCCAAGATCAGAAGATCAGATCATATGGCCCAGTGTTGGCCGAGATCAAAAGATCAGATCATATGGTCCAGTGATTGGCTGAGATCAGAAGATCAGATCATACGGTCCAGTGTTGGCCGAGATTAGAGGATCATAGAATTGGTACAGATCAGATCATAAAGTCCAGAGTTGGTGGAGATCAGAAGATCATACGGTCCAGATTTTAATCATGATGAAAATCAGTGAGGGATTTGATTCAAAAATTACTTAAGACTTGAAGAAATTCAAATGCAATCTTAAGATTAAAAAGATATGGTTTGAAATTAAAAGAAACAAGATTGGTCAACAGAATTTTCAAATGCAATCATAAGCTAAAAAGATACGTTTTTTATTTAAGTGAAACAGGATTGGCCAAGTTATTTTTGCAAGAGAATCTGGACAGATACAACTCGAATTTGATCATCGAAGAAACCCTAATTCTCATCTATAAAAGAAGGCTCAAGGCAGAAGACTTAGCATCGAAAATCATTAAAAGAGTCATAAACTTCCAGAAGCATACACTCGAGTTTTCAGTGAGGTTAATTGTGAGTATTAGCTTTCCAGAAGCAAGTACTCTTGTTTTTCGCTCCCTTGTGTCAGATCTATATTGTTGAAGTAGAGTCTACAATCTGAAGAGTCAGAAGAAGTAGCAGGTGACTTAGCAATTAGATTCAAGGTGTTGAAATCCCTTCTGGAATCTGGAGTTGTTGTAAGAACAGAGTTGCACCTAAGTGGGGGGGGGGCGTGAATTAGGTGTTAGACAATTTTTCTATTTTTAGAGTTTTGAAGATTGTTTAAGTGACTATTTTGAGTTTGTTTAATCTTGCTGTGTTAGTGAATGAAAGCTGTAAATGACAGAAGATAAAAACAGACAAAAATTTATTCTGGTTCCCCTTACAACCAAGGGTACATCCAGTCCTCTTGCACCCCACAAGAGATTTTCTACTATATGTTAGAATAAGTACAAGTCTAACCCTAAGAATTCAATTACAAATTCCTAACACTCTTCCTAAGATAGTACACCACTATCTTAGTTTACAACACTTGAAGAAAATACACCACTTTCTTCAAACAATAACTTTAATGATTTTTTAACAATGTTCTTAATTAAGAACAACAGGATATAACAGCTTGTACAAAGATATCAATCCAATATACTTTCAAGTACAATAGAGAACCTTTCTCAATGATATGAAAATGTAGAGCATGTACTAGAAGTATGAAAATATAACTTTGAAAAGTTCACAAAATATTTCAGAAAATTGTTCAAAGTTCGTGGTAGGATTGATTAGTTTTGAACTGAAATTATGAGGTATTTATACTCAACACTTTAGATCAATGGCAATTGTTCCCAAGAGTTTTGATGAACTCATGCAATGTTTCAAAACTGAACAATTGCATTGTTTCGAAGTTGTATTCGAATACAGTCTCAGTGTATTCGAATACACTTCTATAACGTTTTGTTTGTATTTAAAATTTGAACTTCGTATTTGAATACAATACCTTGTAGTCGAATACAAGTATGAGATTTTTGCCACTAACTTGAGTTGTATTCGAATACACAAAGCTGTAGTCGAATACAGAAGTTTAAATTTAGCTACTGACTTGCAATCTGGACGAAGGATTATTTAATTTAATTACGAGTAATTAAATATCGGTCTGTTAATTAAGATTTTATTTATCGACATAACTGTGATGGGAATAATTAGTTACTTGAGGGTCAAGTTTAATTATTATATATATATGAGGTGGCACGAGTATGTGTCTGTATATATGTTTGCATGTGAGAAGCAAGGAAAAAAAAAGGGAATAACAGAAAATCAGAATCAGAAAGAAAGAGAAAACTGTTTCTTTCCTTTCCCTCACCTACCCAAGCTGCTTTCTTCTTCTTCCTCTGTTCAATTCTATTTGTGTTGGTAGTGAGAAGGGATACTCAAAACTCAAATTATTTGGAAATCCAAGCCTCGAATAAGAAAGTGTCAAGAAGGAAAGTTATTCCTCTCATCTTTACGGTGTTAGAGAACCAACTTTTGTAGCGAAGACGCGGACGGGAGTTTCTCAGGTTTTAGTCACGACAATGAAAACGAGCAAGAAAACGTAACTAAGGTAAGGGGCTCCTTCCAACTTTCTAGATTGCATTTAGGGCTGTAATTGCATCTGTGATGGATGATTATATGCGATGTTCTATTGTGAAAATGAAACTGCCCTTGCATGTTGTTATGAATGAGTAAACTGCTTGTGGTGTCTGTTTTGTTGCTGTTCTGTTTGGTTGCTGCCGTGGTTGATGTATTGATGATGTTTTGGTGTTGTGTTGATCCTGAAATCTGCCTTGCATGTGGATTGTGAATGAGTAAAACGCATGTTTTTGAGAGTTGTTGTTGCTGCTTTTGGTTGCTGTTATTGATGATGCTTTTGTTGTGGTGTTGATGAGTAAAAATCATTAATGTTGTGTTGAGGACGTTTTGGGTTTCTGATGGCATTGCATTCTGTTTTCAGTGAAGAGAAAACATAGCATGTTCATGCATTGCATAGTCAGGTGGTGACTGCGATGGGCCACAGAGTTGATGCAGTGACTGTGATGGGCCGCGAAGTTAAGTAGTAACTGTGATGGGTTATAGAGTTGTTCCGCGTGTATTAGACGGTCTATTCTATCCGGGTTTCAGAGTGGTTCCGTGTGTATTAGACGGTCCATTCTATCTGGGCTACGAAGTGGTTCCGCGTGTATTAGATGGTCCATTTTATCCGTGCGAGGATTTAATTTCTGTGTATTTGGCCTGTGAGAGGCTAATACACGTAAATGTACTGACCGTGATGGGTTATAGAGTAGTTCCGCGTGTATTAGACGGTCTATTCTATCCGGTTCAAAGTGGTTCCGCGTGTATTAGACGGTCCATTCTATCCGGGCTACGGAGTGGTTCCGCGTGTATTAGACGGTCCATTCTATCTGTAAATTGTGCTGATCTGTGAGAGAGATATACATATACATTAACATATACATATTGCATTGGGATGGTTGACCTGTGAGTCATGATTTGATATGAATTGATGAGTGGAAATTGAAGTGTGCAAGTATTTTATGAATTCTAAGTGCCAAATAAGTTGTTGTGATTGTTAATCGTATTTGTACTTGCAACCTGATTTATATGTAAACTGGCTGTTTTGCAAAGATGTAGATGTTATCCATTTTTGTAAGTGAGCATACTTATTTATCATTGTTGTTATAGCATTGAAATATGCCATGAATATAATTGTTATCTTTGACATAACTGTTATGTGGTAATTGTTAATTTCGGTTGGTGACCCTTTACAATATTGTGGAAATTGGGCTTTGCCCTCAGATGATACCCAAACCCGTGCCACCGACGGATACACTAATGACGGAGACGCTGTTAGTTTTCCTTGATCTTCACTTACGGAGTATTTGTGGATAGCGCAGTGGGACGAACAGCTGGAGTGAAGATGAGACTTGTAGAGGATGCGGTGGAAACCGTGCTATTGTAGTTTTAGTGCATGATCAGATCAGACTAGACTTTTTGTATAGGGCCTAGTGTTACTGGCTGTATTTATTTATTTTGGGATAATTGTATATCTTTTCCGCACTCTGATAATGTTTTGGTGGGTCCAGGATACAGTTTTTGATGTATTTTTATTTTGGTATATTTTGAAGATCAATTTCCCAAAATTAAATTACTTGGTTATAATTATGATGTGGTTGTTTAATCACTTTTGTATTTTGAATTACAATGCAATACTATTTTTGAATGTTTAGTTCATATTAAATTTTAATTATTTTTAATTCTTTTATTGATTGAAAAAAATACACTCACGCTGATTAAAACTCAGGGTGTTACAATTATCACTTTAATTTTTTTTATTATTTCTTTTTAAAAATGATAATACACTTATATTTTCAATCCTAATGGAATATATGTTAGGAGAATATAGAACAATGTTCATCTCAAGAGGAGATTCGAGATCTTAGTTGCAGTGACGTACTTGGTAAAGTATTTAATGTTCTTGAGTTTTTTGGTCATGTGAGAGGCAAGGGATTTGATGTAACTCCAAAAAGCTATTTTTCACGTGATAAGCACAAAAAATCCATCTAATGAGAAAGTACTAGATGTGTTGAAAAATCTAACAAAGCAATTGCCTACTTGATGAAAAAGGATAAGGATCTTCTAGAGTGTCAACGTAATATAGACATCCCTAGTGAAAAAGGTAGTTGCAACATTGCTCGTAAAAGCCTTCCTGAGGTAATTACTTAATGAATTAAGAAACAGATTCAATCCAATTGTTTTACATACTTAGTACATCATTTGATTTATGTATTAACCATTGGTTTAAGGTGTCTCACCTTGTCTGCTCTATTAATCATCTCTTGTTTATCAAGTGTTAACAAATTTAACGACAAAATTTTATTTTTGTAGGCAACATTGGATGTTATATGTCATCAATACCACATCAGAAATTATATGTTATTTGGATCCACTATGCGGTCATTATAACAATCACTCAATAATGAAGAATATATTAGATATGTAAGCAATGTTCATTTATTTCCTATATATATATATATGTATGTATGTGGCCATAGTAAAATAATCATGTGTATTTGTTAGGGGTTCACAAGTTTTCTGCTCTCAAAGGGGTGCTAAAGTGCCGAACCTTATGAATTTTATATTTAAACCACATGTATATGTAATTCAATTCTAACTTATTTATATATGTTTAAATATTACATCTCGCACAGTACTTTGACAATTCTAAGTCAAGTTACTCGGATACTGAACTAAATGAAATCAAGGAAAAATGGTATCAGTATGTGCTCGAACTAAGAATTGTATAATTTTTTATTAGGTGAATTTCACATTGTAATATATTATTGTATATTTTTTTTGTGTGATTTGAGATGGTCTATGTATATTTGGTGCACTTTTAGTTTGCACGTATTTTATATTTACATGGAGAATTATAATTTATTTTATTTTTCGTCACAATAAGGTTAAACTTTGAAGTTGCTATTTGTGTTCATGTTGCTCGAAAAGATAGCATTGATTCTAAGTTGAAAATTGAAGCTTACATATCAATTCCTACAAAATTATTGTGACATGATCACATGGATGACATATATTTTGAGTTCATAGTTAGAGAATGGTCGAGTTTGATAAAAGTATAGAACTTCTTAATTTTTTGAATTGTAAATAGAATTTTGAATGAACAAGCTGGAAGATTCTGAAAAAAAGTGTTAGAACCAAGTTGGTTTGAAGAACTATGACCCTTACGTGTTTTGAGGATAACAACATTATTTTGTGGGAACAATTTAAAACACATGTTTTGTTTTAGTGTGCAGTTTTCATATGAGGTTATTGCTTATGAGTTCACTTCGCTTCCTCTGATGTTTGATCTAAGTTAAAGGAACACCAAGACTTTGCTTTTGATTTATCTATTATAAATATGGAGAACATGCTCTGAAACATGCCTTTGCATTTGATTGTATGCCTCTGATAATCGCAACAAGCATTTGATCGTCTAACTCTCATAAGTCAACACTATGATAAAATCAACGGTCTGATAAGTCAACACTCTGAAGAAGACAAAGATTTTGCGGTTCCTCTAATAAACATCTTAAAGGTTTATGCGACATAAATTTATTACAATATCCTCTACTAATTCGGTCTCCATATCAAGATTCCATAATCAATTTCAAGGATTTTTTAATAGGGTTCAACGGAGAATAAATCTCAAAAGATTTGATACAAAAATTCATGATACATGTTGATTTCTTGCAATTAGGACAATAGCCAGAAACCCTAAAAATCCCTATAAAAGAACGTGCAATTGTCTTGAAGCGTACAAGTAACAAAGCACCACAATAGGCACTATATAGTCGTCTCTGCAGTCTTGCTATTTATTTCATATCTTGTAAAAGTGCTTATAAATATTTTCTCATAGTACAACATTGTAAGAACTCTCTTGTGAGAGTTATTCATAAAACCCTTAAACATATTTTTTGTAACCTAGCCCAGTTGTGGCTGCATGCCTCAACAGTTTGGTTGGACTAAGCTAGATGATTGAGAAGACATGAACACACTTAGTTTGACTAGTAGGTGCTAAGCGGAAATGTAATTCAGTTGGTGAATTAGTGGATAAAATCCTTCAGGTTGAACGGATTGAACGTACCTATTGAAGGTGCAAACAGGTGAGAGGGTCGAATTGTGTTTGCCAAACTTGAATTCTTTTGCTATTTTGTTGAATGTTGATGTGAATTATTTGATGAATACTTAATAAGACTCAACAGCGGATAATAACAAGATAAGAACACAACAATTTTTCCTGGTTCACCATTAACTTGGCTACATCTTGTTCCTTCAATCCGAAGGCTTTAATCTACTAATTCAAAACCTTTGAATTACAAGACCTGACCTTCCAAGTCAGTCTTCCCAAATAGTATGACAACCCCAGACTTTTGAGGAACGATAACAGCACCTTGACTCTACAAGTCAAGTCTTCTCCTACCAATCTGACAACCCCAGATTGAAGAAGGAATCTACACCACTAACGGGTTTGATTACAAGGGTTTGGAACTCTGCAAAGTTGCTTCTGGAAACCTGATTGCTGCACTGATTCTTTCACTCTTTTGTTGCTTCTGGAAAGCTGATTGTTGCACTGAATTTGTCTCTCGAAAACACTTAGAAAATATTGCTTTTGCACTCAAGTATTTCTCTCTATTGAACACTCGGATAACTTTGAATTTGAAGCTTGAGTTTTGTGTTTTTCGATACTTAATGCTGCTGCCTGAAGCCTCCTTTTATAGCCACACTTAAGGGTTTGTCCAAGCTTAAATTCAAGATAAATCTTGCTCATATTTTCTTTGAAAATTCTGTTGGCCAATCTTGTTTCACTTAATTTCAAACCGTATCTTTTTAGCTTCAGATTGCATTTGAAAATTTTGTTGACCAATCCTGTTTCTCTTAATTTTAAATCGTATCTTTTTAGCTTCAGATTGCATTCGAATTTCCTTCAACTCATCAGTGATTTTTGAATCAAATCCTCTTAATACTTTGATCAAATTTCTATCAAAATTCAATCAAGTCTTCTTCGAATTTTAATCAAGTCTTCACTAATCTGCATCATGATTTAAATTATGGACCGTATGATCTTCTAATCTCGACCAACTCTAGACCATGTGATCTGATCTGTACCATTCTATGATCTTCTGATCTGGACCATTGATCTTCATATTCGGACCATTGATCTTCTGATCTGGACCAAGTTTGGACTAAGTCTTATGTTCTGGACCATGCTATCTTCTGGTGTGGACCAAGTCTGGACCAAGTCTTCTGTTCTGGACCATGCTTTCTTCTGGTCTGGAACAAGTCTAGACCAAGTCTGACTTATGTTTGCTTCTGGTCTAGACCAAATCTGGACAATGCTTCCTTCTCATATGGGCCAAGAATAATATCCTCTGATGATGTCATTGTTTCTTCCCTTTGATGATATCATATGATGTTTGCCTTTGATTCTTGCTTCTGATGGTATCCTCTGGTATCCTCTAGATGTAACCTCTGATGATATCTTCTGGCCGAATCTTCTGGTGACGTCATCCTCTGGTGACATCTTCTGCTTCTGATTTGTATCTTCTGGTTGTATCTTCTGCTGACAACATCCTCTGGTGTATCCTCTGGTGACGTCTTCATTTGATTTTTCACATCCTCTGATTTTTCATATCCTCTGGTGACATCTTCTGCTTTTGATTTGTATCTTCTGGATGTATATTCAAGAGGTATCTTCTGCTGACGTCATCCTCTAGTGTATCCTTTGATGACGTCATCCCCTGATTTTTCATTTTTCTAAGTCCAAATCTGATTTTCATAAAATACTTTTGTTAACATCAAAACTTTAATTGAATGAACCAACATGGTTCCAACCCCTACTATGTTGGTGGTGAACTAGGATAAATTAGCTATGTCACTTTGTTTTGAAGGCGCAAACACGAGAAAGAAGGGTTGAATTGTGTTTGCCAAACTTGAATTCTTTTTGTTGTTTTGTTGAATGTTGATGTGAATTACTTGATGAATAAATAATCAGACTTAGCAGCGGATAATAACAGCATAAGAACACAAAGATTTATCATAGTTCACCATTAACTTGGCTACATCCAGTCCCTTCATTTCGAAGGCTTTAATCAACTAATTCAAAACACTTTGAATTACACTACCTGACCCTCCAAGCCAGTCTTCCCAAATAGTCTGACAATCCCAGACTTTTAAGGAACGATAACAACACCTTGACCCTACAAATCAAGTCTTCTCCTACCAATCTGACAACCCCATATTGAAGAAGGATTCTACACGCTATCTGGTTTGATTACAAGGGTTTGGAACTTTGCAATGTTGCTTCTGGAAAGCTGATTGTTGCACTGATTCTACTCTCGAAAAATAACTTAGAGAATATTTTTTTGCACTCAAGTGTTTCTCTCTTTTGAACTCTCGGATGACTTTGAATTTGAAGCTTGAGTTCTTGTGTTTTTCAATGCTTACTACTGTGGCCTGAAGCCTCCTTTTGTAGCTGAATTATGGGCTTTGTCCAAGCCTAATTTTGAGATGAAGCTTGCTAAGATTTCCTTTGAAAAATCTTTTGACCAATTCTATTTCTTTTTAATTTCGAATCAAATCTTTTTTGCTCAAATCTTCTTCGAATTTCCATCAGGTCTTCATTGATTTTTGAATCAAATCTTCTTAAAACATTGATCAAATCTCTTTCCAAATTCCAATCAAGTCTTCTAAGAATCTAAATCAAGTTTTAGATTTGGATCGTGCATTCTTCTGATCTGGACCAAGTCTCGACCATGTCTTCTTTTGATCTGGACCATGTTAACTTCAGGACATGTTTGCTTCTGATCTGGACCATGTCTACTTCTGATTTGGACCATGTTATCTTATGATCTGGACCATGTTATCTTCTAATCTGGATTATGTTATCTTCTGGTCTGGACCATGTTATCTTCTGGACCATGTTTGCTTCTGATATGGACCATGTTGGCGGTACTTCTTCGAAGTGAAATATTTTCATAAAATACTTTTGTTAACATCAAAACATTAAGTGTAAGAACCAACTTGGTTCCAACATGTTTTTGTTTGATCTCTTTTTTTCAACGTTTTCTGATAAAATTGTTTTTAAATTAAAAGATAATTCAAACCCCTTTTTTTCTTGTGTTTCTCATTCTACAAAAGGAACATCAATATATGATAATGTTTATTAAAAATTGTTGTAAAAGATAGTATTTGAAACATAGAACATCAACATCTAACAATGCTTCAAAAAATTCGCTCCATGAACAAAGCTTAAGACAACTCTTTTTGTAAGTGAATGTTGTTGCCGACCAACATATCACAATGCCTTTATGAAAAACTTCTATAAAAGCACATAATATAACAACACTTTCATAAAAGAGCTATTAAATAACATTTATAACAACACTTTTCAGAAAAACATGTTTAATGCGGTTATATTAGTAACCAACTTAAGTCACTATGGAAAAATCAAAAAATTAATATATCTCATCTTCCTATACCTAGGTTTCATCTTCGCGTTCCTCTAACCTCGATACGTTCCTCTAACCTCCACATCGTTTTCCTCTAATATAGGTTTCCGGCATCCCCTATTCCTCTAACCTTGAAATTGTGTTCCTCTAACCGCCACTGCCGTTTTATAGTCACAACTTCGTTGATTTGTGAAGACAGGTTTGATTCTCAAGTCTTGCTCTTCTTTCATGTGAAAACAATTAATTGGACCTGTGTAATGTGTGTTTTCTAATTGTTCCTATTGTTTGTTTGTCTTGTAATTGAATTTTGATGGTTTATGTGTTGATGTTTGGAATTTTACATTGTTAGATTGTTTGAAATAATAATATGACAAGGACCAATGGAATCCTTTGAGATAAAACATGGAAGAATATGTTGTTCTAATTGTAATTAAAATTGTATTCTCTGTGTGGGTGCATATCAAAACAAGCAATGTAATATTTTGGTAGCAAATTATAATATTGTAATTTGTAGAAATACTATTTAATGTTGCTTGGTTTCATACTTTAATTCATTATAGTACTATTGACCAATCTAATGGAGAAAATAATATTCGTATTCTTCCTTTGGATGAATACCAAGTTAATTACTTTCTTTCTTTGAGTTTTTGGGTTTTTAGAGAATTTTTTTTGAATTAAGATGACAAGGAGGATGTTGTCATGCTACTTTAATAACTCAGCTAGCCTAAAAACAATTTTGTTTTCCTCTATTTTAGCCTAGTTCTATATCTTGACGTTTTTAGAATATCGAGTTGGTCATGTCATGCCTTTAATAGGTGTGATGACAAAAAAAGAAAATACGAGAAGTTATAGAGCACTTGCCCAACATAATTTGGGGAATAAGAGTTTCTTCATCCTTCAAAGCTGAGTAAGCTGATTTTTGGATATGTTCTTATCACTGTCTAGGCGACATAGATGGAGCTGGTATTATTAGCTTCTACCGTCAAATTTAGTAGATAGGTGTCTATTCTTTAAATTCTATACATACACACAAATATATATATATATATATTTATATATATATATATATAAAATTTTGTATACTCTAGGATCTAAATGAGTTTTGTATAAAAGTATGATTGTGTATGAAATTTTGGTTGCTATTTCATTTTAGTTGCGCATATATATGGGAAAGAAAAACAGAGTTTTTTTTAAAAAAAAATTAGACTTTTTAAGTCAGTTGAGGTTTAACCGACTTAACAACGAATGATTTTTTAAGTCGTTTGTTTTTCAGTCTTACGCGGAACCTGTTGATGGAAAATACACAAGAAAGGGGGTTTGAATTGTGTATTCGGCTTTTAATAAATTTCTGGGATAACAAATGGTGAAAATAGAACAAGTAAAAATAAAGGCAGTAAATAGAGGGAAGATGGATAACACTGTAATTTATTCTAATTCACTACCAACCCGATAGTTACTTCTAGACCCTTCATCGACAAGGATTTAATCTAGTAATTCAAACCAAATTACAACCACTTAACTTCACAAATTAAATATTCTCAACAATTAACTTGAAAACCACAAGTCGTTGAGTATTTACAGCCACTATCGGGCCAGGTTACACAAGTTTTTGGTTTCTATTTATGAGTTTACTCTCACTGGATGATGCTTACAGTATTGCTCACAGACTTAGCACAACTAGAGTGCAAACTAAGTGTTTTATGATTGAATGATATTCAACTCGTATATTTTTTGTTTTCGTTACGTCGTATATGGTTCTGTAGGGTTCCTGAAGTGGTGAGAACCATTTATAGATGCCAACTGTTTGAGCTTTTCAAATTTCTTCTTCTTCTTCCAACGTTATGATTCTAATGTTCATACTATTTAATTCTTGTTACTCCAATTTTCTTATCTTCCCGTTGCATTTAAGTTCTAACCATTGTTGCTTTGATTTGTGTCCAGAAGCTTAGTCGACCGTTGCTTTGAATTTGTTGTTTGTTTATGAGCTTTGAATTTTCTAAATCTTGTTTCACGGTTGCTGAAATTCATTTCTTGGCAGTTACTGAAATTCAATTCTTGATCGTTGGTATGACTCCAAGATGTTCTTGAAGGTGCAAACACAAGAATGGGGTTGAATTGTGTTTGACATGTTGATAACTTTTTTATTATTTGACTAAACTGGTCAAGACTTGATGATTTACTTGGAGTAGAATCAATAAAAAAACTAAGAAGGGCAAGAATAAAGTGACACAAGTAATTTATCTTGGTTCACCACTAACTTGGCTACATCCAGTCCCTTCACTCAAAATGATTTCATCTAGTAATTCAACAACTTGAATTACAAAGCACCTGACCCTCCAAGCCAGTCTTCTCAAATAGTTTGGCAACCCCAGACTTTTTGAGGAACACACATACCTTGACACTACCAGCCAAGTCTTCTCCGCACAATCTGACAACCCTAGATTGTTGAGCGCACACTAACACCACTATCAGGTTTGAATACAAAGGTTTTGAACTTGAGTAGTTGCTTCTAACAAGCAGATTATAACAATGATTATCTCACTCTAAGAAGAACACGTAGAAAATATTTCTCATTCAAACAAGTGTTTCCCTCTTTGAACTTTAAGATGAATTTCGAATTTTGAGCTTGAGTTCTTCTTTTCTGGTTTTTCCATGATCTTCTTCTTCTTCAACCTTGAGTATCGGTTTATAGATAAAATTAGTGCTTCAATTTAGTTCCTGTTTAACTTTGAATTGTATCATCATTTCTAGCTTGGTAAACAATGATCTTATTCAAAAATAATTATGAACAAGATGTTTTTTCATAAAATGCTATTTGGCCAATTGATTATTTTTGAATCCAATCTAAACAGTTCTTCTAGATTGATTATGTTCGTATTTTTATGAGATTGAGTTTGTAAATTCTTCAGATTGATTTTATTTTTATTTTGTTTACATTGAGTTAGTAAACTTTTCAGATTGATATTGTTCATATTTTGTTTAGAAACTCAAATGTTTTCATATAATCCACTCACCACTCACAATTAGTCACATCTGTCACGTATTCCCACACTTTCTCTCTTTCAAACCTTGAATCATCTGGGAAAATCTCTGAATCTCTGCTGCTTCAATGGTTTCAAGTTCATCCTCAAATCCAACACATGGAAATGTCTCCTATGTTCCTACCATGTAATTCAATCTAAATAAGTTAGAAATTCTTTATGAACTCTAAGTAAGCTTTGCAAACCTAGCTGAAAATTAATTTGATTTTATTGAAGACTTTGCTGGTGTGGGTTGGTTGAAGTACTTTAACCTAAAACAGCATGTGGCTTTGGACATTCTAGTCAATGAATTTTGGAGATGTATCTAGTCCTGTGTTAGGGCTTCCCATTAAGATTACTCAACAATCCCTATCAGCTATTACAATCCCTAACAGAGATGTCCAAATGAAGCGATGTTGATTGAAAATGGTTATGAGTTAAAGGTTGGCTAATTCAAGATCAATAAGGAGTTATGTTAAGATTCTGATTGTGTGTGTGGTACCCAAAAGTATTTGTGTAGACCATGTTAGGAAAGACCACAAAGGTCTAATTGTGGAATATCTCCCAGAGGATCAAGACCAGTCTTCCAAATTTGATTTTGGAACACATTAGGTCACGTGTTATCAACTCTAGGTTAGAAAAGATCAGAACAATCCCTACCCTAGATTTATTAGTATTGAACCGATGATAACTCCCTCATCAAGCTCTAGGGGAAGTAGGAGGAGCTATTAAAGAAGAATACTTGGTTTCATCATCTGCACTAGTGTTTAACATTTCAAACTTCAGCAAGATGCGGCTGATCTCTCCCAAGAATTGCATTCAACCAATGGTGATGTCGGAAGGATATTTGGTCAAACTAGTAGATCTCAAACCATTCCTTTTGTAGTTGAAGATTCATATGCTCCTATTTTTGATGAACATAATAAAAAATTAGCTTTAGAGTATTAGAGGATGTGTGACTCTAACCAAGAGATGGCTCTAGTCTGTCTCCCTTTGCCTAAAGATGCTTAAGCTTTTTAGAAGAGAAGGAAAAGGGTTGCCAAGATGTTGAGTAGAGAAGAGGATGAGGAAAAAGAAACAAACACAAATTAAGAGGCACCAAACCTCAATCCGAGAAAGAAACAAAAGGTAATACCAAACTCTAAGAAAACTACTCCTTCTAGTATTTTTGGTAATACGAGTAGTAATGAACATCCTTAACCAGAACCCTTCACACCTTTTACCCAAAATCCTAACTTAGCTGCACTTTCCTCTAACCCTACACCTAATACACTCTTACTCTCCAATTTTGACTTTTACTCTGACACGTCATATGAGATGTTTGAAGCAACCTTGGCATAACACTTTGCTACCAAAAAAAATAAATTACATCCTCCTCCTCTCAAGAGCCATACTCCAAACAAAACACCATCAGCTACTCTACTACCATTCAACAAACACCTACTATCCCCACTTCTAATGCTAACCCTACCTCACCAATACTGGTGAATCCCTCTCTCCCTCTCACCTTGCAATTGAGACAACACTTAGTCTCTGATACCAAGGATCGGGTTTCTTGGTATCAAACATGTTCCTTGGGAATCAAACTCGGTAAATGGTAGATAAGTACCACCGTTCAATCATTCCCACTACCAATTGTGCCAAGGGTCGGGCTGTTACATAAATACTACAAGAAAATATTCATATACCCACGAATCTGAGTCCCTGAGCAAATTATATATTATGTATCGAAAAGTCGTGAGTAAATTTGTTATAAAAAAAATTCAGTTTTTTTAAATTATTTCCATGGTCAGTTTGTGGGTAAAGTTAAACAAACGCGAATTTGCGTAAATAAATTTTTTTATTTTGTTTACCACAGTTTCTTTGTAGGTAATATAAGAGAATAGTTATAATGTGCATACAAATTATCTGTAGGTACTTGGTTTTTATTAATTTTTTTAAAGAAGCTTTTTGTTATTTCTTTTAATATAACATTTTATATGTTGAGAAAAAAAAGAGAAACCTTTAGTGACTTAATAACACTCATGACGTAAACCTCCTTCAAAATACCTATCTTCAGAATACCCCATTCAACTTTTGTCTATAAAAATCCATTTGAACCCCAAACGAAAAAACCACCTTCAACGGTGGCACATATAGAACTCCCTGGCCTCGGCTTCGATGTGCGCTCAACTCTCCAGCCTCATGGCTTCGACGTTATTCTCTCTCTTTCTTTCTCTCTATCACTTGCTCTCTCTTTCTCTCTCCCCTTGTCTTTCTCTATATTTTGTTCATTTTTCATGGTTATTTTTTGGGTAAAGGAAGGAAGAAATGGTTGATTAATTTATTTGATTACTCTATTTTCTTTTCTCATATATGACTAGAACCATAAAACATCAAATCCAAATTGTCAAAGTCATTCTACATCACAAGGTAAGAACTTGAGCCCTTCCATGATAATTTGGATTTGTTGATGTGGTGGAATGCGAGTGTGATGAGATCTGTAGGGATGGGTGTTTATGTTTAGGGTTACGAGATGGCAGTTTTGATTTGTTGATAATGGCCTTGAAGAACATATATCTAATAAAAAATTGATAATTTTAGTTTTAAGATCAACATAAAAAATGTAACAAATTTGTTTTCCCCCATTTTGCATTGAAAATAAAAAAGAGAATTTCTTAACTCCCAAAAAAATTTTTGATCCGAAAATAATACGAGAATGAGGGTTGAATGGTGTTTGACTAAGTTGGATTCTTTTTGAAAATTTATTTAAAACTAGTTCGGGTTTGGTGACTTACTTAGAATAAAAGTAGTAACAATCAGGTTAAGTGATCAGAGGCAAAAACCAAGAATTGTAGATTTAATTTGACACAAAAATTTATCCTAGTTCACCACCAACTTGGTAGCTACGTACATTCCCCTCATCAAAAGGATTTAACCCTATAGGCTTTTTGAGGAACACAAACACCTTGGCTCTACAAGTCAAGTCTTCTCAACACAACATGAAAACCTACAAATTGCTTGAGGAACATGAAAACCACTATCGGGCTGGGTTTCAAGAGTTTGGAACAAATTGTTACAATGACTCTCATACTAGACCTGAACATATTGGTTTGCTTCTAACATGTTGGTTAGAGAAACACTTGCTCAAATATTTCTTCTGAGCAAGTGTTTCTCCAGAAGTTAAACTTATGAACTCTAATGACGTAGGAAATTTTGTTCTTGTGAGTTCTCTAATTTTCTTCTTCATCCTTGAGTATCTATTTATATAATAGGTTAGGGTTTCTCCTTTGTCCTTGCAAAACTTGAATCATATTTTTGCAAATAATAAATGTATGTTCTTGTGAGTGTTTTGTCTTTTAAATAATTCTTAATCATATCATCTTGTAGATTCTGATAAAGTTTTCTTGTAAATAATTCATATCTTCTTGTAGATAAATCTTGATCAACTCTTCTTGTAAATAATTTATATCTTCTTGTGATAAATCTTGATTAAATCATCTTGTTAATAATACATATCTTTTTGTAGATCAATCTTGATCAAATCTTGTAAAAAAATCATATCGTCTTGTGATAAATCTTGATCAAATCCACTTGTAAGTAATTCAAATCTTCTGGTGATAAATTTTGATTCAATCTTCTTGTAAATAATTCATTCTTCTTATTGATAAGATCTTGATTATATCTTCTTCAAATCTTGACGATATCTTCTTGTCAACATCGTCAATGATTTTCTTCAATTATAAATTTGAATCAAATCTGATTATGGATTGTCTTCGAAAACACGGATCTTCTTTCATATTCTTTCTTGATTTGATATGGAATGGATTTGGGTTGTCTATGATCTTCACAAATTTTTGGTTCGACTGCATATCAGAGGCACCATTTGGAGTGTGTTGCACCATTTTGATGAGCAGATTGTGAACTTTGAATTTATGATTTGAACAATCTCTTCAGAGTTAATTATACCTTAATATGAACTCTTAATAGGCATGCTAAGTTTGTGCACATTAGAAACAAGCAACACCTTCAAAGGAATGCTTTAAATTCACTCTTTAGAGGCAGTCTTCATACGCAGTATCATAGCCATTCTTCAAAGACAGTTTTCAGACACTAACATTAGACTCACACTTCAGACCCAAATATTAGAGGAAATCTTCGTAACCTTCAGAGGCACGTTACTTTTAGAGGCATATGCTCAGAGGCAGACGCGTATATTATTCATGTTTTGATGAAATGCTTAGTTCTATGGTGTTTGAAATCAAAGTCTTACAGAAAACTACACATTGTAGTATCAAAACCAACTACAATAACATGCTATTTTTTTCTTTTTCTTTGTCTCTTATTATACCCTCTTCCACTTTTGTAAGTCGCATATGCTATTAGCATTTGTCTTCCGTTAGCGAAAAGTTTGGTAAATGATAAGAAATAAAATGAACCAGTACATCATTCAAGGGGCGACTAGCACCAAATCGTGTCGCTGTCGCATAAAATGTGCCAAATAGCACCCAATTGTGTGTGTGTAAAATTTGTGTATTTAAACATGAGTATATATGATTATGATAAGATTTGAAGCAATGAATAGTTCAAATCTTTTATATATAGTTAGTGCATCCTTATTTCAATTTTTAAGGATCAAAATGATACTACTTATATATTAATGTTTTGTTAACTGCTGCAAACAAACCCTTATATGAGGGGGCATCTAATTCAAAACTTTTGATATGCGTGAAACTTTTGACTTGCAAATCAAGTAGGATTGAAGTCTGAGAAAATTGATTTTTGTGTTAAAGGGTGCATGTTGTACTACAACGATAATAGTGCAGATCTAGAGTGTAGGCTTTGTCATAAACCCCGATATGTTCCTCGTAAGACTGGGATAGGTAACTACAAAGACATTTCCATTAAGAGGATGTTCTATATTCCCATTACTTCAGGGTTAAAAAGACTGTATGCATCAACGAATGTTGCTGCGGAAATGAGATGGCATCATCATAATAGATTGAGTTCAGGCATTATACGTCATTTGTCTTATTAGGAAGCTTGGAAGCAATTTGATATGATGTATCCAATCTTTACAAATGACCTAAGAAATTTAAGGCTTAGTTTATGTTCAGATGGCTTCACACTATACATTTAGGCATTTCCATTCCTATATTCTTTTCGGCCTGTTGTTGTGACCCCGTATAATCTCCCGCCCGAGTGAAGGGGCTTTGACTTATGATATTTCCATGAAACAAAACTTTGTAACGAGGGCAACCTTAATTTGGATGGAGTACCTAAGGTAAGTTGGTATGTCTGCTGTGTATGATTGGAAAGAACGCTTTCACCTTAAAATACAGTGGCAAAAATTCATGGTTCGACTGTAACCATCGGTTCTTACCTCACAATCACACCATTAGAAAAAGTAAAAAAGGTTCACTAAACATAGGGTTGTGAAGGATGAACCTCCTCCTATATTGACCGACGAAGAAGTATGGGGTTGGGTTCATTATTTTCCACGATTGATAGATAATGCAGTTCTAAATTGTTTGGATGTGGAGTTAGCCATAATTGAACTAAACGAAGCATATTTTTGGATCTTCCATACTGGAAAGATAATTTATTTAGGCACCATTTAGATGTCATGCACATAGAAAAAAATTTCTTTGATAGTGTGTTTAACACTATCATGAATGTTAGGAATAAGACAAATGTTGGCAAATTATTGCCTTACGTCTAATGAGGCGAAGAAAATTTGTAGATGGATAAAGGAGCTTAAGATGCTAGATGGGCACTTCTAACAAGGCAAGATGTGCAGATGTTAATAGAGGGTAAATGAATGGGATGAAAAGGCACAATTGTCATGTATTTATAGAGTGTTTCTTTCATCTACATTTAGTTAATTGCCTGACCATGTATGGAAACCACTAACAGAATTGGTCAAATTGGGTGAAAATATTCCATTCATCATATGTAAACTTGAAATAATCTTCCCACCAGGATTCTTTGATTCAACGGAGCATATTTCAATTCATCTCCCGTATGAAGCCAAACTTGGTGGTCTAGTTCAATTTTGATGGATTTATCCATTTGAAAGGTATTTTGTATTCACCATTAAGGATTTGATTTTCTTCTTGATATTTCTACATTTATTAAGTTATTGCTCTCATTTTTCCAAGAATGATGGGTGATTTTAAGTGCATAGTGTAAAACAAGGCTTGAGTCGAAGGCTTAATATGTATGTCCTACTTACATTGAGAGACAACATATTTTTGTTCCCACTATTTCAAAACATTCTCCTTGTTTGCAAGAAGCCAACATAATGAAGCTGGAAAATCGAATGATGTCATCATAACACTGTAAATTTGCAATCAATTAGGCCCTAACACATTGTTTAAGTGATGCTGAAAGAAGGTATGCTCACATACACATCCTCATCATTTGCAACAAGGTCAAGCCATATATTAAGTATCTGTAAACACACACCCCACATAATTACCAAATACATGTTATAACAATTCTCTCATTATTGTCAGCGCCTTATTGCACTCTAATTCTACTACTGAAGAAGATCGTACATCTGTAACTGGTATACATGGAGAATTCCCAAAATGGTTTCTTGCATATTAAGTGCCTTATTGAAGTTTGTTGTAAATAAATTAGAACTTCTCACCTAACTATGGTGAATATCATGTTTGTATAGGCCAGTGACAAGGAGAATGGCGTGACCGACCCCAACTTGTTATCATTAGCTTGGGGTCATGACTCAATGGTCAAAACATGGCACAAGTATTGTTGGAACCATGTTGGTTCTAAGTACTTAGGGTTTTGATGCTTACAAAAGCACTACATGTAAACTTATTTTGTACTTTGAATTATCACATTATACGCCACCAGAAGATGAAGTTTCCAGAGGCAGAAGATGAAGACACCAGAGGCAGAAGATGAATTACCAGAGAATAAAATCAGACCAGAGGATACACCACCAGAAGACACCAGATAATGCATCCTGAAGGTACCAGAGGATGCATCCTAAAAGTAGCAAAGGATACACGAGGATGTCAAAACACCTTCAGAGGATATCTTTCCTGGCCCAGATAAGAAGGAAGCTGAGTCCAGAAGGAGACCTAGACAAGACCAGAAGGAAGCCTGCCAGAGGGAGACTTGTTCCAGACAAGAAGGAATCATAATTCAGACTTGGTCCAGAATTTATTCTGACCAGAAGATAGCTTGGCAGTGAAATGATAATCAGTCCAGACTTGATCCAGACTTGATCAGAGCATAAATTAATTGGTCCAGAACAAGAGATTTAATTCAAATTTGGCCCAGACCAGAAGATATCATGGTTCAGAGTATGAAACTAAGTCCAGACCAGAAGAAATGATGTCCAGATTTAATCCAGACCTGATCCAGATCAAGAGGTAAATGTCCAGAATTAAATATCCTTTGTCTATAGTTAATTTCAGTTCAATGCAGACCCAGTTCAGAATTGGTCCAGATCATAAGGAAGATGTTCAGATCAATGGTCCAGATTTAAGCATCATGGCCCAGTGTTGGCCGAGATCAGATGATCATAGCATATGGCCCAGTGTTGGCCGAGATCAGAAGATCAGAACGTGTGGTCCAATGTTGGCCGAGATCAGAAGATCACAGCAGATCAGATTGCAAGTCCAGAGTGGTCGAAATCAGAAGATCAGAAAGTGTGGTCCAGGGTTGGCCGAGATCAGAGGATCACAACAGATCAGATTGCAAGTCCAGATGTGGACGGGAGTAGAAGATGAAACGGTCAAGATTTAATCGAAGTATTAAAAGGATTTGATACAAAAATAAATTAAAGTATTGTGGGAATTCAGAAGCTATTGGCTGGAAGAAAGATTTGATCCAGAATTAAATCAAGAACAGGATTGGCCAAAGTTATTTTCGAATGCATATCTGGAGCTAAAAGGATATGTTTTTTATTTAAGAGAAACCCAATTGGACAAGTTCTTTTTGCAAGAGAATCCAGCAAGATACTGCTCGAATTTAAGCTTGGAAGAGACCCTAATATGCATCTATAAAAGGAGGCTCAAGGAAGAAGACATAGCATCAAAAAATACAAAAGAGTCATACACTTCCAGAAGCAAACACTCGAGTTTTTAGTGAGGTTAATTGTGAGTTCCAGCTTTCTAGAAGCAAGAACTCGTGTTTTTCTTTCCCTTGTGTTAGATCTAAGTTGTTGAAGTAGAGTCTACAATCTGAGGGAGTCAGAAGGGGTAGCAGATTACTTAGAAATTAGATTCAAGGCGTTGTAATTCCTTCTACAATCTGGGGTTGTCAGATTGGCAGGAGAAGACTTGACTTGAGAAGTCAATGTGCTGTATTCCTCAACAGTCTAGGATTGTTAGACTGTTTGAGAAGACTGACTTGGAGGGTCAGTGGTATTGTTGTAATTCAAGGTTTTGAATTAGTGAAATCCTTCAAAGTGAAGGGAGTGGACGAAGCCTCGTTAACGGTGAACCAGTATAAAATTTTGTGTTTTTATTTTTACTTTATATCCGCTGCTAACTCTGTTTGATTCATACATCAGGTTTTGTTATAAAACTACAAAAACAGAAAAAGTATTGAAGTTAGTCAAACACAATTCAACCCCCCCTTCTCGTGTTTGCACCTTCAATTGGCATCAGAGCTCGATCTCAAGGTTGAGCACTTAACAGTGTTTGAGGAAAGGTCCAAGGGGTTCAACAACATAGCACAATCCAAACATGGTTTAGGAGGCAACATCAACAGACCACCACTGTTTAATGGAAACAGGTTTGAGTATTGGAAGGACAGAATGAGAACTTTCTTCATATCTCAAGATCTTGAATTATGGAAGTTGGTAGTCATAGGATACACTGCACCTACTGTTCCAGGAGATCCAACTAAAGAACTGGACATGGAAGATATGAAACCAGACCAGAGCAAATTACACAAACTGCATCACAAAGCCAAAACCATCATGATCAGTGCCATCGCATTCAAGGAATTTGATAGATGCACAGATAAATTTGACAGTCTGGTTCTGACCTATGAAGGAAGCCTGCAGGTTCAAGAAGCAAGGGCTAACATACTGGTCAAACGGTATGAGATGTTCAAGATGGAAGATGTAAAGACATTGATGGAATGTTCTGTAGATTCCAGACTCTGATATCTCGACTGAAGGTCTTTAAGAAAAGCTACAGAACAGCAGATCATGTCAAGAAGATTCTAAGAAGCTTACCAACCAAGTGGAAACCAACAGTTACTGCAGTTCAGCAAGCCAAAGATCTGAATAACGTAAGACTTGAAGATCTGATCAGCTCACTCAAGTCTCATGAAATAGAACTGGAAGCAGATGAACCAAAGAAGAAGAATAATCTGGCCTTGAAGTCGAAACAGAAGAAAGCTGCAAGAGCAACACCAAAATCAGAGGATAGCGACAGTGACTGTGATGATATGGCCTACATAACCAAACAGATGGTTAAGATATGGGAAAACAGGAAGAGGATAGGCTCCAAGAAACATAACAGCAAAGGAAAGGAAGAATCTGACAAGAAGAGCGTCATCTGTTATGGATGCAATGAACCTGAACATATCAAGTCAGAATGTCCAAATTTGGAAAAGGCAAACAACACAAGAAGAGTTCCAGATTCAGAAAGAAGGGTCTGATGGCAGCCTGGGATGTATCAGAATCAGAAGAAGAATTGTCTGATGAAGAAGTGGCAGAAACAACAATGATGGCACACATCTGGTCTGCCTCTAGACATCGTAAAGGCACAGTTTCGGGAAGGAAAGCAGGCAGAAGGAAGAATGATCAAAGCAGCCATTCAAGCAAGTTTGGAAGCACATCAGAGGAAGCGATTATGGCTCTGATGGCTCATACCAACTCAAGTTCTGGATACAGCTCAAGCTCTGGAACAGATTCAGAAGATGAAGACAATGAAGTATTTTTTGATCTCACTAAATCTGAATTAATTGATGTTGTTAAAGACTTTTTAAATGCAAACAATAAGATGTCTTTAAAACTAAAAACTCTTAGGGAAGATAAAAAAAATTTGACCAAAGAAATCGAAGTTTTAAAGAATCAAAATTCTGAGTATGCAACTGAAAACAAGGATTTTAAAACTGAAGTTGCAAGACTCAAATCTGAAAACCAAACTCTCAAAAGTGTTATTTGTTCCACTTCCAAAACTGTTTGTGAATCTGATATGCATGAGCAATTTTTTCAAAACTTTATTTCTAATGGAATGGAAAGAAGTAAATATGCATCTATGATTTATCGAAACAGTAACATTGGAAAGAGAGGTCTTGGTTTTACAAAAACTATTGCTGATACTAAAACTGTTCATTTTGATGTTTTTACTAAGAAAGGTCACTCTGAAGTATCTTGTCCTATGGTAAAATCTGAACAAGATCAAAGAGTTGTTAAAACTAACAAACCTGGACCCAATCAGTTCTAGGTACCAAAAGATCAAATTGTCTATGTTGCAGATATTCTTAGCAACCTGAAGGAGACATCAACAATGGTTCTTGGACAATGGATGTTGGCAATGCACAAGTAGAAGAAGGTTTATGTTCCAACATCTACCAAACAGAAGCAAATTGACTCTGGTAGAAGAAGAACTGGTCAACACAATACATATCAGAACCAGAACCAGAATCATAGGAGGAACAGGAAATATCAAAGAAATCACACACATCACACGAATCAGAACAGGAACTAGAACTGGAACCAGTATTAGAGCTACAGGAACTGGAACCAGAACCAACGCTGGAACCAAAATCAGAACAGGAAATCGAACCAAAACCAGAACTGGAACCAGTATCAGAGGCACAAGAACTAGAACCCGCACCAACCCTGGAACCAGAATCAGAATCAATACCAGAACCCGAACCTGAACCAGAACCAAAACAGGAATCATCAGAATCACCAGATTCATCCAAATCACCAGAATCATCATAATCATTAAGGTTATTACAATCACCAGAATCACCATAAGTTATTGAATAAACAGAGGAACATGATATATCAGCCAAAGCAGAAAGAGAAGAATCAGAATCAGGAGAGTTCTTCAAACACTCCAGTGAAATTCATCAAGACTACAAACCTGGAAGGGAATTCAAATCCCCTAATCCAAACCATCTAATTACAGAACATACAGATTCAAAATCTGAAAATCTGAAACAAGAGGATTTTCAGAGTAAAACCGAAACTGCTGACATAGAAGTTACATCTTGCTGTAGATACTATTATTGTTTGATATTTATGTTTAATGTGATAACAAGAAGCTTGATTTTAAAAATCAAAGCTAGATAAGTATTCTGCAGGTTTCCAAACTGTCAGAGGAACCAAGTGATTCATGTGATGGGAACACTTCAATAGAAACAGTATTTCAGTGGTTTCAAAATCAAGCTGAAACAACCAGAAGCAGAATTAATGGTTTGGCTGTATTGAGTTCATTTTTGAACTATTTGATTTGTATTTGTTATATGACAAATAGCTTGATCTGGACAAATCAAAGCAAGATAAAGATAGTGCAAGTTCACCAGAACCAAAGGGAGCAGAAGCAGAAGAAACAGAAGTGCCTGGAAAGGTAGAGGATACAAGCAAGTCAGCAACACATGACAAATCTTCAAAAGATAAATCTGATCAAGTCAGAAACAGCCAAGATAAGTCATAAGAGAAATCTGGAGATTTACCAGAATCAGAAGCTGTTACAGATTTACGAGAACCAGAAGTTGATTTATTAGAATCAGAAGCTGTTACAGATCTACCAGAACCAAAAGTTGATGCAAACCAACCAATGTTGATGAAGCTTTGGCAGAGGAAGGATGGATACTTGCAATGCACGAATAGTTGAATGAATTTCAAAGGAATGATGTTTGGGATCTAGTATCCAGACCAAACAAAAACATTATTGGAACCAAGTAGGTGTTCAAGAATAAACTAAATGAAAAAGGTAAAGTGGTAAGGAACAAAGCCAGACTAGTAGCTCAAGGATACAATCAACAGGAAGGTATCGATTACACTGAGACATTTGCTGCTAATCACGATATAATTCTGTATCAAATGGATGTTAAAAGTGCATTCTTAAATGGCTACGTAAGTGAGGAAGTCTATGTCCAACAGCCCCCTAGATTTGAAAATTCTGATTTTCCAGACCATGTTTTTAAACTTAAAAAATCTTTATATGGTTTAAAACAAGAACCAAGGGCATGGTATGACAGACTTAGTAACTTTCTGCTTAAGAATGATTTTGATAGAGGCCAGATTGGTAATACTCTATTTAGGAAATCCATTAAAAATGATATTTTGATTATTCAAGTTTATGTTGATGATATCATCTTTGGATCTACTAATGGCACTTTGTTCAAGGAGTTTTCTGACTTAATGCAGAAAGAGTTCCAAATGAGCATGATGGGAGAACTTAAGTTCTTCCTGGGAATTCAGATTCACCAAGGTAAATCAGGTATACTCATTCACCAATCTAAATACACTAAAGAACTTCTTAAAAAGGTCAAAATGAGTGAATGTAAGCATATGGCCACCCCCATGCACCCAACCTGCTCACTAGAGAAAGATGAAACCAGCCAAAAGGTAGACTAGAAAACATACAGAGGTATGATTGGATCCCTTCTTTATTTAACTGCTTCTAGACTTGACATTTTGTTTAGTGTTTGTGTCTTTGCCCGTTTTCAAGCTGACCCTAGGGAATCCCATTTAATTGCTGTCAAACGAATTTTGAGATACCTTAAAGGAACCACCAACCTTACCCTGTTATACAAGAAAACCCCCACCTACAAACTTAGAGGTTTTTGTGATTCTGACTATGCTGGAGAAAAGCTGGAAAGGAAAAGTACAAGTGCCAACGGCACATTCTTAGGTGATAATTTGATCTATTCGTCAAGCAAAAGACAAAGCACCATTGCCATGTCAACAACTGAAGCTGAGTATATATCAATAGCAGGATGCAGCTCACAGTTAAATCTAGATGAAACATCAACTTGAAGATTACAACATCTTTGAAACCAATATCCCTTTATTCTATGATAACACTTCAGCCATAAACCTAACCAAGACCCTATCTTACACTCTAGAGCCAAACACATTGAAATAAAACACCATTTCATTAGGGACCATGTTCAAAAAGGGACTTTCAGCATCCAGTTTGTGGACACTGATCATTAATGGGCTGACATCTTCACCAAAGCATTACCTGAAGATAGGTTCGAGTTCATCGAGAAG
The DNA here is from genome assembly GCA_037974295.1 of Cicer cuneatum. Taxonomy (NCBI): domain Eukaryota; kingdom Viridiplantae; phylum Streptophyta; class Magnoliopsida; order Fabales; family Fabaceae; genus Cicer; species Cicer cuneatum. Next base: position 27,524,069 of record JBBPBO010001986.1, on the reverse strand, counting down.
CATCTCAACATTATCTCCATATTTGACTAGCTCAAGTAATCTTCCTAGGAGTTTTTAATTTTCTTGTAATTTTATTTTATGTCTTTTATTTTTTGTTTTTAATTTCTGTACTTTGTAAAGAGAAAAACAAAAATACAAAATAGTAGGATCTCTTTTTTGCTGATGACAAAAAGGGGGAGAGAGAGAGAGAGAGAAAAAAAAAAGGAGAAATAAGTAGAAAAAGAGAGATAAAAATAAAGGAGGAGCGAAAAAGAAAGAGATGAAAAGAGAAGGAGTTGAAAAGGAGAAGAAACAGGGAGAGAGAAAAATAAAGAGAGAAAAAGAAAGAGTGAAAAAAGAAGGAGTTGAAAAGGAGAGGAGAAGAGAAGAAAAGAAAGAGTGATTCAAGAAGGAGTTGAAAAGGAGAAGAAAAAGTCAGTATCAGACTTAGGGGGAGAGATTGGTCTGAGGGGGAGTATTTCAAGTACTTCGAGTTACAAGCGAGCAAAATAAGTTAAGGTTTTGTCATCATCAAAAAGGGGGAGATTGTTGGAACCAATTTGGGTCTAAGTACTTTGGATTTTGATGCTTACAAAAGCAGTACATGTAAACTTATTTTGTACTTTGAATTATCACATTAAATGCCACCAGAAGATGAAGTTTCCAGAGGCAGAAGATGAAGACACTGGAGGCAGAAGATGAATTACCAGAGGATAAAATCATACCAGAGGATACACCTCCAGAAGACACCAGATAATGCAACCTGAAGGTACCAGAGGATGCATCCTGAAAGCAGCAGAGGATACACCATCATGTCAAAACACCATCAGAGGATATCTTTCCTGGCCCAGAACAGAAGAAAGCTGAGTCTAGAAGGAGACCTGGACCAGACCAGAAGGAAGCCTGCTAGAGGGAGACTTCTTCCAGACCAGAAGGAATCATAATTCAGACTGAAAGTGCAAACACGAGAAAGGGGGGTTGAATTGTGTTTGACTAACTTGAATACTTTTTCTGTTTTTTGCAGTTTTAAAACAAAACTTGATGTATGTATAAAACAGAGTTAGCAGCGGATATAAAGTAAAAATAAAAACACAGAATTTTATACTAGTTCATCGTTAACGAGGCTACATCCAGTCCCTTCACCTTGAAGGATTTCACTAATTCAAACCTTGAATTACAATAGTTCTACTGACCCTCCAAGTCAGTCTTCTCAAACAGTCTAACAATCCTAGACTCTTGAGGAATACAACACCTTGACTTCCTAAGTCAAGTCTTCTCCTACCAATCTGACAACCCCAGATTGAAGAAAGAATTACAACGCCTTGAATCTAATTGCCAAGTAATCTGCTACCCCTTGTGAGTCCCTCAGATTGTAGACTCTACTTCAACAACTTAGATATAACACAAGGGAAAGAAAATAACACGAGGGCTTGCTTCTGGAAAGCTGGAACTAACAATTAACCTCACTGAAAACTTGAGTGTTTGCTTTGGAAGTGTATGACTCTTTTGTGATTTTTGATGCTAAGTATTCTGCCTTGAGCCTCCTTTTATAGATGTAGATTAGGGTCTCTTCCAAGTTTAAATTCGAGCTGTATCTTGCCAGATACTCTTGCAAAAATACTTTGACCAATCAGGCTTCACTTAAATAAAAAACATATCTTTTTATGCTCCAGATTGCCTTTCAAAAATAACTTTGACCAATTCTAACTTTAATTAATTCTAGAACAAATCTTTCTTCCCACCAATAGCTTCTGAATTCCATAAGTCTTCAATTTAATTTTGTATCAAAACCTTTTTAATACTTTGATCAAATTTTAATCAAATCTCCACCGATAATCATCATGATTAAATCTGAACCCTTTGATCTTCTGCTCTCGTCCACATCTGGACCATACTAAGTGATCTGCTGTGATCCTCTGATTTCGGCCAACCCTAGACCACACTTTCTGATCTTCTGATCTCGGCCAACATGATGTCCAGATTTAATCTATACCTGATCCAGATCACGAGGTAAATGTCTAGAATTAAATATCCTTTATCCAGAGTTAATTTCAGTTCAATCCAGACCCAGTCTAGAATTGTGCCAGATCAGAGGGAAGATGTTCAGATCAATGGTCCAGATTTAAGCATCATGGCCCAGTGTTGGCTGAGATCAGAAGATCAGACCATATGGCCCAGTGTTGGGCAAGATCAGAAGATCAGAACGTGTGGTCCAATGTTGGCCGATATGAGAAGATCAGAACGTGTGGTCCAGTGTTGGCCGAGATCAGAGGATCACAGCAGATCAGATTGCAAGTCTAGAGTGGTCGAGATCAAAAGATCAGAAAGTGTGGTCCAAGGTTGGCCGAGATCAGAGGATCACAGCAGATCAGATTGCAAGTCCAGATGTGGACGGGAGCAGAAGATCAAACGGTCAAGATTTAATCAAAGTATTAAAAGGATTTGATATAAAAATAAATTAAAGTATTGTGGGAATTCAGATGCTATTGGTGGGAAGAAAGATTTGATCCAGAATTAAATCAAGAACAGGATTGGCCAAAGTTATTTTGGAATGCATATCTGGAGCTAAAAAGATATGTTTTTTATTTAAGAGAAACCCAATTGGACAAGTAACTTTTGCAAGAGAATTCAGCAAGATATAGCTCGAATTTAAGCTTGGAAGAGACCCTAATCTGCATCTGTAAAAGGAGGCTCAAGGCAGAAGACTTAGCATCGAAAAATACAAAAGAGTCATACACTTCCAGAAGCAAACACTCGAGTTTTCAGTGAAGTTAATTGTGAGTTCCAGCTTTCTAGAAGCAAGCACTCATGTTTGTCTTTGCCTTGTGTTAGATCTAAGTTGTTGAAGTAGAGTCTACAATCTGAGGGAGTCAGAAGGGGTAGCAGATTACTTAGCAATTAGATTCAAGGCATTGTAATTCCTTCTACAATCTGAGGTTGTCAGATTGGCAGGAGAAGACTTGACTTGAGAAGTCAGTTGTTGTATTCCTCAAAAGTCTAGGATTGTTAGACTGTTTGAGAAGACTGACTTGGAGGGTCAGTGGTATTGTTGTAATTCAAGGTTTTGAATTAGTGAAATCCTTCAAAGTGAAGGGACTGGACGTAGCCTCGTTAACGGTGAACTAGTATAAAATTCGGTGTTTTTCTTTTTACTTTATATCCGTTGCTAACTCTGTTTGATTCATACATCAGGTTTTGTTATAAAACTACAAAAACAGAAAAAGTATTGAAGTTAGTCAAACACAATTCAACCCCCCTTCTCGTGTTTGCACCTTCAAGTGTAACATAAATGGGTACAAATTTCACACAAAAGCATGAGCTCAGGGTAAGAAAACCATAAAAGATGGAGTTTATGAGAAGGGGGTGACAAGAGGAGTGGAAAATGATTTCTATGAAGTCAGCCAACCTATCTTCGAGTTGCATTATTACAAATTGGCTCACAAGGTAGCCTTGTTTTATTGCCAATGGTTTGATCCTAGACAGAACAGAAGAACCGAAGTTCATACATATTATGATATTGTAGATATCAAGATGAATCAAATATATGATCTCTATGATCCCTTCATAATTGCACAAAAAGCTAGACAAGTGTATTATGTACCTTATCTACAAATGCGAACTAACAAGCGTCACAGGTCTGCAGTTATGAAAACAAAGCCTACGGGCCTTGTAGATGTGGATGACTTTGATGAGGACATGCCATAACAAGATGAAGATATGGCATGAGTTGAACAATTAACTGAAATTGAAGAAATGGCTAGCTTGCATGATGAAACACATAGCGACAAAGAAGTCAATGTAACGTTAGTTCCAAATATTCCAATTAATAATGATAATGATATGGATGATGAAGATGAGGATGATTCTTCAATCTAATTTTTAATTTTTAGTAAGTATAATCATGAGTATAAATAATATCTCATTAATTTTCTCTTATTTTGAATTTTGATACTACTTGTGTTAACCAAGCAGTGGGTTGTTTGTATAAATCTTGATATTTTGTCGTTCTTTTATATATTAGTTTTAGATTCAAATTCTTTAATATTTTAGAGTTGATAATCAATTGGTAGAGTTGACAGTTAGTGAGTCATTAAACCCACATTTATTTAACAATACTAAAGAATTGAACTAATATCTTCTAAGGCTAAAAATTTGGAACACACGCATTACTTTTATAGATCTTGAATTGTGTTTACTATTGTGTGCACTAATTGTTTTTCTTCATCTGATTTTTATAGATGCCTTGAAAAGAAAATATTAGAATCAAGCTTCCTTTGAAGAAAAATCGCATGATTTTACCGTGTAAGGTAACTCATGCAGCTCAATAGGTACAAGAAATAGTTGATCAATCGCCACTAGATGCCAATGTCACTACACCAACCTCATAGCATGTGCAGCGTCCCACCCAACAACATTTCAAGCCTACTACCCAACAAGGTGCAGTGTTGATGCCAACACCAGGTTTTGTCCCACAAGACAACCTATAGCGATGATGCCAACACCAGGTTTTGTCCCACAAGACAACATTTCCCCGATTGCTGATCATTCCCCATCACAACCATTCAAATATGTTGCATCACGACATACTTCAATTTCCACCAATCCATCACCTTCAATACATGCTACTACTGGTAATAGGGCTCAAGGGTCACAATGATCCAATTCTAGTCTTGGGGTTGCGTTAGATGGGAGAACAATGATATGGATGGATGGTCGAGGGTACATAACTGATTCTGGTTAAATTTTCAATTCTACATGAGGTTTAGAGTTCTTTTCAAATTATTTATCAAGTTACTTTTTTAGATTAAACGTATAGATATATATCAACTTTTTAATAAATTGAAATGTACATACACTAGTATATTTTATATTGTTTATAACTTTTTTGCAAGTGGTTACCATGTAGGGTGGCCTCAAGAGCCCTCACCTTAGTCATTACATCACAATATATTGATCCATATCATAGTTGGGGAAAAATCCCATAATTAACTGTGGAACACTGATTCGGAAATTTGGGGAGCAATCCCATTCCAATATCCTGTTAATGAGTTCAACTATTATGTTGATAGTAATCAATATATTATAGCTTATTTGTAATGTAATATTGCAAGAGAAAGTTGCTTGGTTTCTTGGGCACAATTTTCACATTAATAATATCTTTAATACAACAGGATCAATATGTCTTTCTGAGATATTATTGCAAGTGAGAAAGAAATGCAAGTGTCCTACTCGGATGGGTGAGAGTGTTTGGAATGATATGGAGAAGATATGGATGGATTCGTCGTTTAAGGAGATATCAAATCGAGCAAAGAAAAATTGTGCTTCTTCTAAAGGAGGAGTTGTCCATACTGGTGGATCTATATCCTTCGTTGAGCATATATACCACTCAGATGGTACGCTTTCTATAGTAAATTCTTCACTGTATAACCATTTAATGCTTGGCTCAAGGACATGCCTACTATTTTCTATTTTTATTGTTTTGTTGTGCTACTGTTTAAGAATCCACGGGCTATTTTGTTGTTTTGTTGTGCTGCTGTTTGACAATGCATAGAGATATTTTGCTAAAATGTTTTGTTGTATTGTTGTTTGAGAATGCATAGAGCTATTTTGCTGAAATGTTTTGGTGTTTTGTTGTGCTGGTGTTTGAGAATGCATATAGCTATTTTGATGTTTTGTTGTGTTGTGTTGTTGAAAAGTTTTGTTGTGCTGCTGAAATGTGGCTCTCATCCTATTAATTGTTTTGCTATTTTTTATCTCTTGTAAGGCTGAAGAGTTAGGTAGAGACCCCACATTGGATGAGGTCTTTTTAACAACTCATACTCAGAAGAAGGAGAACTACTGGATTGATGAAATAGCAAAACAATCATATGTAAGAAGTATTAAATAATTGATTATTTAATTTTTATTTCTTGCAAAAGTAATTTGATTATATTACATTATTTTCTATTTGAGCACGAAACATTTCAAGGTAAGTTGCAGCAGACCTCCAAAGGTGGGGAAACATGTAGTAGTGGTAGCCAAATGGTTAATGCGGAAGCTCGCTTAGACATGTGGGTCCAATTTGTTGGGCGAAAGAATAAAAGGTGTATTTGTGGTGCTAGAGATAGATCCTCGCTTTATAGACCAAGTGTCACAAGTCTAGTCCCATATTCTCTCCCATCTAGAGCTTTCTTCAATGTCTTGTCTCAGCACTCTAATGAGATAGCTGCACAGATAGAAACTGTTGAGGAGTGAGCAAAAGCGGTAGAAAATGAGGCATGAGAAAAGCTATGGAAAGCAGAGCAACATCAACAAGAGGAAGTTCAACAAACAAAGCAACGCACTATAGAGCTTTAGATGCAGCTAGCAACATTGGCAAAAAGTGTTGCTTCTATACCGGTTGAGACTTCCCATCGTCTTCGTCATCCATATTATGATGAGGATGAGTCTAACGGTGATTACGACGAGGAGTAATACTGATATCTAGTGTCACTTTCATTTAGTAGTTATGACTACATCTTTTGCTAAAACTTGTAGGCATTAACTATATATAATCTTACGATAGTGTGTTATGTGTATTTTGGAAGTTATGGTAGTGACATTGTACTTATTTTGAGACTTATGGTAGTGTAAATTGTCCTTATTTTGAAGCTTGTGGTAGTCATTGTGTGTATTTTGACAACACTATTTTGATAATATTTTACATTGTTTTGACAATAATGTTTTGTTATGCTTAAAATTTATTTTAAAAAGAGATTACAAAAATACAGTCAGTTTCAAAAAAGAGATTACTTGAACACAGTCAGTTTGACTCGCAAGTGTTCAATGGAAGTGTGACTTAGTTGATTAATTAGTGGATCAAACCTTTCAATTCGAAGGGACTGAAACGTATCTACCATGTTGGCGGTGAATCAAGGTGGATTGGTTTTGTTATGTTTTTCTATTTTATCTACTCTATTTTCATCACTTTGTTTTAATCTTGTTAAATTACTTTTTTCTTAAAATTAAACATAGTTCAAACCCCATTTTTCTTGTGTTTCTCATTTTACAATTTTCACATTTATCACTATATGGTTCAAATACACCTTCAAAGTTGGTTTGAAAGATGATTCAAATCAACACTGAAAAACAGTCGAGACTTGACAATAGGAGCATCATTTTCCACATGCATCATGCTAAAACACTTCAATAGGAGCAAAGAATTCACTTTTCTTGACAAACTTAGGGATTTTCCTATAGACTTTGTGATAGGGTTTTCCCTTCGACTCTAATCGCCTACTTCTTTTGTTCTTGCTTGATGATACACAAATTCTTCTATTCTTGCTTGATGATAGAAAAAGTGGTTTTTGATTGAATGAGGATTATGATTGGGAGTGTATGTTTGGACTTTTCACGTAACTTCTCTTGAGGTGGAGGATGGAATTTTTTTGGTGGAGAGACAAGGGGTCAATTGGGAGGGTGGGAGATGACAGATGAATGGAATTGTTTGTGTTTTGTGAAACAGGGAGAATGAGAGGGGTGTTTTTGGGATAACTGGGAATGAATGAGAAAAGAGAGAATAGTAAATTTCACCTTGTCTGAGTGTTTTGGGTGAAAAATAAACAGACACCGAAACAATCTACTTAGCTATCACTTGAGTCTAACTTGGACAATGACCGTCCTATTTACCTAATTTTATCGATACATATTAATTTGGGTCAGCTACATTACATTAGTGAATATATTGTCTTAAAACTTCAAATAATGAAGTGAGGTTCACTACAAGAAAACATTTGTATACCTACGGAAAATTACCTACAGATCTTAGTTCGTGGGTAAATTATTAATTATCTATGAAAAAATAAATTTGTTATTGAATAAATTAATTTTTTAATTGGATTCCACGGTTATTCCGTAGGTAAAATTAACAAAATCAGTGGGTAAAGATTAAACAAATACAACTCAGCTTAAGTTTCCAAAATATCTTCGTATTTTTGTTTACCACGAATTCTCCGTGGGTAAATGAAGAGAATAATGTTAAGTTGTCTACGGATTATCCGTGGGTAATATAAAAGTACGTTTTTTTAATTTGTTTTTAAAAGTAGATTTTATTTTTCATTTTCCAATAGAACACTTTCACCTTCTTCTCTAAAAAACACTCACACTTAAACACATGAATAGGGTTCCGTTCTCTCAAAACACGCTCTCTCCAAAAACAACATCTCGTTCTCCATAGCTCTCGCCCAACAACTCGATATCTATTGCTTTCAGAATCACGTTAACACTCTTGATCGATATTCGTTGTCCTTCACTCTCAGATCTGCAACTTTTCTCTATGATCTGCGACGCTCCACTCTCTCCGAACTTCATCGTTTCTCATTTATTTGTGTCTTCTTCGATCTACATATCTCCTTTTTCACACCATCAAACCTATTCTAGACCTTGTCGTCGTTGCCGTGTTGCGCCGTTTCTTACCTATTTTCTCAGGTATTTTCTAAAACTAGCAATAATTTATAATGACACTTGGAAATCTCACTTTACTTTGTTCGATTTGAGTGTTTTTGTTCAGGGATTTGAATTTGTGTTTTGAATTTAATCTCTCGTGCATTTGCAAGTAACTGAGTAGCTTTGTTGATTTTGTTTTTTCTATTTAATTTGTTTTTTATTTTCGGAATTGTGATTGTGTTAGAGAAATTGCTTGCTAACTTGTGCATGTGTGTTATTTGTTGCATTGAAGCAAAGATCTTATTATTTTTTTTTCTCTGTATTTTTCCTTTTTGTTGAGTGAATCCATAGGTTTTGTTCATGCTCATGTTCATTTGGTTGGTAATAAGAATAATAGGACGGTTTACAAAATTCTAAGGAGGAATATAAACATGTTGCAACTCATTAATAATTTGGGAAAAAGAGCTATCCGTAACTGTTAAATGATCATGTAAACACTCATGTACATGCAGAAGAGTAACCACTGTCTAGGATAACCAATGATTAGTAAAAGAAAATAATAGGCTTGCCATTTAGAATTATCCGCGATAGTATTTAAACAGCTATATAAACAAGGTCAAATACTAGAGTTAATATGATAAGAGATATGGATAGACCACTGTAGAGCTCTAGCTCTAAGGAGCACAACCCTAGGAAGATTAGAACTAACATGCTCCCAACACATCTTTAAACTAGCAACCTTATTAATAGCTTTGATAGATCTCAAACCCAAGCCACCTTTTGCAATAGGGCTACAAATATTTTTCAAGACATAATCACCAATTTATCTATATTAACACCACTAGACCAAATAAAATTCCCCATCCATTTATTCACCTGATTTTATAAAGATTGAGGACGAGTAGACCGTAAAACTATACAAAAGCAAACCTTGCACCACAAAATTCACAAATTGAACTCCACAAACCATAGAAAACAAATACGCTTTTCAGGTGGAAAGCTTAGTTATGATTCTATCATCAATACGTTGCAAGTAACTAGTCTTTACTTTACTAGTTAAAATGGGAATACCTAGGAAAATAAAAGGAAGCCTTCCCATAGAAAAACCAAGGATATTTGTGATCTAAGCTTTTCTATTAGAAGATGTGTTACTTGCATAAAAAGTGGATTTGTGAGTACTAATGGCCTGACTAGAATGGTTCAGTTCATAAATCCGAATTTGAAAATGTTTTTTCTGATATGGTTTGGTTAACCATCCCATGCACACCCCATTGGTACTTGTTGAATGCTATGAGAACCATTTTGTTTCAGTTTATGCCTCATGCTTAAACTAGATTCTTGCGATGTACTTTTTCATAAAAGAAAATTTTATGTCCTCAATATGTCTTATTTTATGGTTGTTTATTCATTCATTCTTTGTTATTTCTTTCTACTCATTTGTTCCTTTGAGTTTAGATATTTTATACTACTCCCTATTTTGGGCTTAAACTTGTTAAATGGTGTGTTGGTCCAGTTTACTTCGGCTTTTGGCTCCGCTGGAGAGTTTAATTAGAGAAACGTTATCAGCAAAACAGCCCAAAGTATATGACTGGTTTTGGTCTAAGCAAGTTCCTGCTGTAGTGGCTTCCTTTATTAATAAGTTTGAAGGGTATGCGTGCTTTACTACTAGTGCAGTTGCTTTGTTTATTCCATCTTAAAATTTGTTAATATTGACATATTTGTTTCCATTAGTTCCTTCATGTTTTTTGAAGATAAAATGCATAATGGATTTCCCAGGTCTGAAAAAAATATGTGCAGGGGCTCAAGCAGTGCAAATGACGTTTCGCTTCTTATGCTTGCACTAACATGCATTTCTATAATCCTAAAGTTGGTCCAGCAAAACTTTCTTGTTCTCAATTTTTTTCCATGAGCACAGAGATAACTGGTAGTTTGTTGGACATGCTGGTTGTTTTAATTCCTATAAGCCAAGCCTATAGTTCTGTCAGGGAGGCTGGTCTGTGCAGAGAATTTCTTGTTTATTATGGTCCTCGAGCTGAAGCATGCGGAGGTAAAATCGAGGAAGGTTCACAAGAGGTTGCTTTCTGGGTAAATATTGCTCAGAGGCAGCTACAAAAAGCTACTGATAAGGAGAGAATATGGTCAAGACTGACAACATCTGAAAATATAGAGGTTAGTTCTGTGAAATTTTGAAGTCAACTTGTTTTTTACCTTCTAAAGAGAGGGTAATAGATGGAATCTAGATAAATCATTCAGTTGAAATGACTGCACTTATATCTTTAAACTACCATGTTAGACCTACGTTGTGCTTGAAATGCATTATTCTACTATTTGAGTGATGTGGTTTTAGTATTTTGTCCTTTATTTGTTTAATTGTATTAGCATCTGCAATTTATTTTTTTGCTTTGGTGGGATCTGAAACTCTAAAGTCATTTTTAACATTTAGACATAGCTCCTCACTATGTGAAAAAAATATAATTAAATATGGAGCTAGTTTTTTATTCAAAAAGAAGGGCCATAATTTCTTTATAAGAAAAAGTACTTAATGCAAATAAAATAAAATAAACTAAAAAATTAGTTGGATTGAGTATGGTGGAGGTAGTAATCCAATTCCATTAATGTATATAACTTTTTATATGTAAAGCTTCCATTTTTAGTTTGCATAATGCAAATTTTGGAGAAAGATTTAGCAATATTTGGGTTCTTTATGCATTAGGCAAAAGTACACGGTCTTTTCTTTTATCAAAAAGGTTTCAATACTCTAGATGATCTAGTTGAAGATTTCATTAGGTACAACTTCTGTTATATGATATTCGTTTCTCCTAAATCTGTTTCAATTTTCATGATTTCTTTTGTGTATTTGTGGGTTCAACCTGTTGGGGGAAACAATAAAAGGCGTATTTATGGTGTTGGTTATAGATCCTCCCTTTATAGACCAGGTGTCGCAAGTCTAGTCTCAGATTCTCGTCCATCTAGAGGTTGCACCAATGTCTTGTCTCAGCACTATAACGAGATAGTTGCACAGATAGCAGCATTTAAGGAGCGAGCAAAAGCAGCAAATCAGGAGGCACGAGAGGCGCGAGAGGAGCTAAGGAAAGCAGAGCAACGTATACAAGAGGAGGTTCAACAAATAGAGCAGCGCACTACAGAGCTCTAGATGCAGCTAGCAACATTGGAAAAAAGTGTTGCTTCCATACAAGCTGAGTCCTCCCGTCGTCGTCGTCATCCAAATTATGAAGAGGATGACTCTAACAATGATGACGACGAGTAGTAATACTGATTTCAGTGTCAGTTTTATTTAGTAGTTATGACTACATATTTTGCTTAGACTTGTAGGCAATATCTATATATATTCTTACGATAGTGTCGTTATATGTATTTTTAAACTTATGATAGTGACAGTGTGCTTATTTTGAGAATTATGGTAGTGTAAATTGTCCTTATTTTGAGACTTGTGGTAGTCACGATGTGTATTTTGAATACACTATTTATATAAAACTTCAATTTGTTTTGACAATGATGTTTTAATATGCTTACAATTTATTTTAAAAATATATTTAAAAAAAATACAGGAATCAGTAGAAAATAGAATAAAAATCATATTTTCATTACCCATGAAAATTCCATGAGTAAATGATAATTTACCCACAGACATGTCATAGATAAAATTTTAAATATCAAATAGAAATCACTAGAATTTTTTACGAGTTGTCCGTGGGTAATGTTACTTGTGACTTTTCTGTCGATAAGTATTTGCGTTTTTTCCGACGGAAAATCTATTAGTAACTTTACCCACGGAGAATCGGTGAGTCATACTATCCACAGACATTCCTTAAGTAACTGTATCCCACTACTTGTCCGTGGATAAATATTTACCTACGAGCGAAATAGCTACGAACCTGTGTCCATAGATAATCCGTGAGTAATTTTACGTTACCTACGAATTTTCGGTGGATAAAGATAAAATCTGTCATAGATAACAAAAGTTTTTCTTGTAGTGGTTGTTAAAACAATCAGTGGTGGTCATTAGCATATTTAAGGTGTGTGATGTGTATATTGATGGAGCATTTGGTCCCACCAAAAAATGTGACTTTATTTATAGTGCCTTTGTATTGTCTAGATTATAAATATACCTTCCTTTAATTATATGACCCACCTATTTGTATAAGTATTAGGATGAATGCTTCAAAATTAAATTGTTAAATATGTTTTTTTTAACTTTAAAACAAAATGGCAGTTTTGATATTTATCTTTTGATGAAATTGTGAGTGGGTAAATATTTTCTTAAAAATATTCAATGCTTAAGTAACTTTATACAATTTACACTACGCCAAAAATATCATTTTAAAGCGCTTTTTTTAAAAGCACTGTAGAATCTATTGCTGTAAAAAGATACAACAGCACTATTGAAAATAAAAAAGCGCTGGAATATGTGTATATATAGCGCACTTCTTATAATAGTTTTACAGCGTTTTTTTCAAAGAAGCGTTGTAATATGTACATATATATAGCTCGCTTCTTATACTAGATTTACATCGCTTTTCAAAAAAGCGTTGTAGTAGGTCCATATATAGTGCGCTTGTTATATACTAGATTTACAACGCTTTTTCAAAAAAGCACTATAATAGGGTTTATGGTTTGGGCGCTTCTTATACTAGATTTACAACGGTTTTTCAAAAAAGTGCTGTAATAGGGTTTATGGTTTGGGCGTTTCTTATACTAATTTTACAGCGCTTTTTTCAAAGAAGTGTTGTAATAGAGTTTATGGTTTGGGCACTTCTTATATTAGTTTTACAGGGCTTTTTTTAAAAAAGCGCTGTAAATGGCTTAGAAAAGCGCTGTAAAACATTTAAAAAAGCGCTGTAAAAGGATGAGATTTCAATTTATGGCATTTTTTAAAAAAGCGCTGTAAAACATTCAGATTCTTCTTATCAACATTAAAATTCAGATTCACAATATCAAAATTCATATTAACAATATCAAAATTCATATTCTTATCAAAATTCATGATATAAATTTCATATTCACATCAACAATATCAATTACAAGTTATTCACAGCAGCAACATATTCACAGCAACAAATTACAAGTTCATGACAGTAGCAATAAATTACAAGTTATTGATAGTAGCAACATATTCACAATATGAATTACATATTCATAGAACAAATATCATGCCAGTCCAGTAGCAATTTCTCCATCAATTTCTTTATTTACCCTACTGTAACAAAAATTAACATAAACTAATTAGAATAATAATTAGTTCCCACCAAAATATACAATAATAAATTACAATTTCCAGCAACGTGAAACTCACCTATTAACAAATTATATAACTTTCAGTTCGAGCACAAACTGACACCAGTATTCTTTTATTTCTACGAGATCACTTTCAGAGTATGTTGAATTGAAGTTGTCAAATACTATGTATTTGAACATAAATAAGTTAGAATCAAATATATATATATATATATAGTTTATATATGAAAATCAAAATATAATAAAAATAACGTGTTGGAACCAAGTTGGTTCTAAGTACTTAGGATTTTGATGCTTACAAGTGTACTCAATGTAAACTTATTTTGTACTTTAAATTATTAAGTTAAATGCCCCAGAAATTGAAGGAAACAGAAGCAGAGATCAAAGTAAAATGAATTTTGGAATTTCCAAAAGATATTCCAGGATGTCAAAACATCACCAGCGGATATGTTTGGTGGCCCAGAACAGAAGGAAGAAAAATCATAACGAAACATGGATCATACCATTGGAAAGCCTGCCAGAAGGAGAGTTGTTCCAGACAAACAGGAGTCAAATATCAATTTTATTCCAGAAGTTATTCTGACCAGAAGATGGCCTGGCAGTGAAAAATTACACTGTCCAGACTTGTTCCAGACTTGACCAGAAGGTATGTTTATGAGTCCAGAACAAAAGGATCAGTTCAGATTTGGCCCAGATCATAAGATAGCATGATTCAGGGAATGAAACTAAGTCCAGACCAAAAGAAATGAGTTCTAGAATCAATCCAGACCTGGTCCAAAATTAAAGGTAAAATGTCCAGACTGAAATATTCTATGTTCAAGTTAATTTCAATTTGTTCCAGACCAAAGTCCAGAATTTGTCCAGATCAGAGTAAAAATTTCCAGATCAATGGTTCAGAAATAGTTATTTTGTCCAGTGATGGTCCAGATCAGAAAATCAGACCATGGCCCAGTGGTGGCCGAAATCAGAGGGTTAGGAAGTGTGGTCCAGGAATGGCCGAAATCAGAGGATCACAGAATATCAAATAGGCTGGTCCAGATGTGGACTATCGCATGAAGATCCAATAGTGTAGATTTGATCATGAGGATTAAAGAATTTAAGAAAAATGCTCAAAACAGAATTGGAGAAAAAGGCTCAAAAGAAAATCTGAGCAAAAGGCTCAAAACAGAATCTGAGAAAAATACTCCAGAATATTTTCAAAACAGATTAATCGAAATATACTGCAGAAATAAAGCATCAGTGAAGTTCTAAAGTTCAACTATAAATAGAGACTTAATGCTGATGAATAAAGAATCGAAAATCACAAAAGAGTCATACACTTCCAAAGCAACCACTCTCAAATTTTCATATAACTCAATTGTGTGTTTCAGCTTTCAAGAAGCAAGTACTCGGTTATTTTCTTTCCACTGTGGCAAATCTAAGTTGTTGAAGTAGAGTCTACAATCTGAGGGAGTCAGTAGAGGTAGCAGGTTACTTGGCAATTAGATAGGGTTGTATCTAAGTTGTTGAAGTAGAGTCTACAAACTGAGGGATTCAGAAAGGGTAGCAAGGTACTTAGCTATTAGATCCATAGTGAAGTGAATTCTTCTACAATCAGGGGTGTCAGATTGGCTGAAGAACAGGAGTTGTTTTTCCTCAAAGAAGTCTAGGATTGTTAGACTATTTGAGAAGACTGACATGGAGGGTCAGTAGCAAGGTTGTAATTCAAGGTTGAATTAGTGAAATCCTTTAAGGCGAAGGGAATGGACGTAGCCTCGTTAATGGTGAACCAGTATAAAATCTGTGAGTTTTTATTTTTATTTTTATCCGCTGCTAACTCTGTGTTAATTATACATCAAGTTTTGTTTTGAAAGTATTAAAACAGGAAAAGTATTGAGTTAAGTCAAACACAATTCAACCCCCCCTTCTCGTGTTTGCACCTTTAATTGGTATCAGAGCCTGGTCTCAAGGCTGAGCACTTAACAGTGTTTGAGGAAAGGTCCAAGGGGTTCAATATGTCAGAAGAATTGGGAGGCAACATCAACAGACCACCAATATTTGATGGAGAAAGGTTTGAGTATTGGAAGGACAGACTGAGAAGTTTTGTCATATCTCAAGATCCTGAACTATGGAAGATGATAGTTAAAGGATACACTGAACCAACTGATCCAGAAGATCAAACTAAAGAATTAGACTTGGATGATATGACACGAGATCAGAGCAGATTACACAAACTTCATCACAAGTCCAGAACCATCATGATCAGTGCAATCACATTCAAGGAATTTGATAGATGCACAAATAAAGAAACAGCAAAGAGTATATTCGATAGTCTGGTTCTGACCTATGAAGGAACCAAGCAGGTTCAACAAACAAAGGCTAACATATTGGTCAGAAAGTATGAGCTGTTCAAGATGGAAGAGGATGAAGACATTGACACAATGTTCTGCAGATTCCAGACTTTGGTATCAGGACTGAAAGTATTAAACAAAAGCTATACCACTAAAGATCATGTCTGGAAAATTCTGAGAAGTCTACCAAAAAGGTGGAGACCAAAGGTTACTGCAATTCAGGAAGCTAAGGATTTGAGTACCTTGAGGCTGGAAGATCTGATCAGCTCACTCAGGTCTCATGAAATAGAACTGGAAGAAGATGAACCTAAGAAGAAGAAGAAGAAGAATCTGGCTCTGAAATCGAAACAGAAGAAAGCTGCAAAGGCAGAATCAGAATCAGAGGATAGAGATAGTGAATGTGATGATATGGCTTACTTAACCAAAAAGATGGTTAAGATCTGGGAAAACAGAAAGAGGAGAGGTTCCCAAAAGAAACATAACAGCAAGGAAGAATCTGACAAGAAGAACATTATCTGTTATAGATGCAATAAACCTGGACATATCAAGTCAGAATGTCCAAATCTGGAAAAAGGCAAACAGCATAAGAAAAGTTCCAGGTACAGAAAGAAAGGTCTGATGGCTGCCTAGGATGTATCAGAATCAGAAGAAGAATCTTCTGATGAAGAAGAGGCAGAAACAGCAAAGATGGCTCACATCAGGTCTGCTTCTGGTCTTCATAAAAGCATGAATTCTAGAGGGAAAACAGGCAGAAGGAAGAGTGATAGAAGCAATCACTCAGGCAAGTCTGGAAGCACATCAGAGGAAACAATTCTGTCTCTAATGGCTCATACAAATTCAGGTTCTGAATACTGCTCTGAAACAGAATCAGAAGATGAAGACAATGAGGTATTTTCTGATCTTTCTAAACCTGAATTAATTGATACTTTAAAGGACTTGTTAAATGCAAATAATAAGATATCTTTAAAACTGAAAACTCTTAGGGAAGATAAGAAAAATCTAACCAAAGAGGTCCAAGTTTCAAAGAATCGAATTTCTGAGTATGCAACTGAAATCCAAGATTTGAAAACTGAAGTTGCAAAACTCAAGTCTGAAAACCAAACTCTGAAAAGTAATAATTGTTCCACTTCTGAGAATGTTTGTAAATCTGATATGCATGAGCAATTTTTTCAAAACTTTATTTCAAATGGAATGGAAAGAAGTAAGTATGCATCTATGATTTATGGAACCAGTAACTCTGGAAAAAGAGGTCTTGGTTTTACAGAAACAAGTACTAAAAATAAAGCTGTTTATTCTGATGTTTTATGTATTGTCTGTGCTAAGAAAGGTCACTCTGAATTATCTTGTCCAATGGTAAAATCTGAACAAGATCAGAGAGCTGTTAAGACTAACAAACCTGGACCCAATCAGTTTTGGGTACCAAAAGATAAAATTGTCTATGTTGCAGATGTTCTGAGCAACCAGAAGGAGACACCAACAATGGTGTCTGGACAATGGATGTTAACAATGCACAAGCAGAAGAAGGTCTATGTTCCTGCTACAACAAGACAAAGGCAATCTGAGTCTGATGGAAGAAGGTCTGGTCATCTCAACCAGAACCGAAATCGGAACCAGAACCAAAACAGGAATTGGAATCAAAATAGGAACTGGAATCAGTATCAGAAGCACAAATACTGGAACTAGAATCAGAATCAACTCTGGAACCGGAATCAGAATAAATACTGGTACCAGAATCAGAATCAACTCTGGAACCAGAACCAGAGTCAAATAAGAAGTTACCAGAATCATCAGAATTACCAAATTCGTCAGAACTTCCAGATTCACCCAAGTCACTGGAATCACCAGAACCAAAACATGTTCCAGAATCATCAGAGGAACATGGTTTATAAACCAAAGTAGAATCAAGGAAACTGCTCAAACAGGCCAGAAGAAGAACTGGCTCTAATGGCTAGAACAGATGCTAAGTCTGACTCTAAGTATGACTCTAACTCTGATTCTGATAGAGAAAAGGCAAAGTCTGATCACCAACACAAAACATGGTATCTTGACAGTGGCTGCTCCAAACACATGACAGGAGATAAATCTATGTTTCTGAATTTGACTATGAAGAATGGAGGCAAAGTTTCCTTTGGAGGAAACCAGAAAGGTCAGATTATTGGTACAGAAACTGTTGGTAACACTTCTTCTCCCTTGTCTATTAAAAATGTTCTGTATGTTAAAGGTTTAAAACATAATCTTCTGAGCATAAGTCAATTAAGTGACTGCAAATATGATGTTATATTTAATCAAAAAACTTGCAAAGCTGTTAGTCAAATTGATGGAACTGTTTTATTTACTAGAACTAGGGAGGATAATGTTTATAAAATTGATCTGTTTAGTCTTGCTAAGCTACAGGTTAAATGCTTATTATGTGTAAGTGAGCAGAATCTGATTTGGCACAAGAGGCTAGGGCATGCAAACCCGAGACTCATATCAGAGTTGAGCAAACTCCAATTGGTAAGAGGATTGCCCAAGGTAAGTTCCAAAACTGAGATTTTGTGTGAAGCATGTCAAAGAGGTAAACAAACTAAAAGCTCTTTTAAAACAAAAAATTGTGTTTCTACCTATCAACCACTTGAACTGCTTCATTTAGATCTGTTTCGTCCTGTTCAAACAGCTTCTCTAAGTGGTAAGAAATATGGCTTTGTGATTGTTGATGATTACTCAAGGTGGACTTGGGTAAAATTTTTAAAGAACAAAGATGAATCTCACAAAGTATTTATCTCATTCTGTAAACAAGTTATGAATGAACAGGGCACTAAGATCATAACCATCAGAAGTGATCATGGAGGAGAATTTGAAAACAAGTACTTTGAAGAATTCTTTGATGAGAATGGCATCTCTCACAACTTCTCATCCCTCAGAACACCTCAATAGAATGGAGTGGTAGAAAGGAAGAATAGATCACTGCAGGAGATGGCAAGAACCATGCTTAATGACATGAAGGTTGCCACCTATCTCTGGGCAGAAGCTGTCAACACAGCCTGCTATATTTAGAATCGAGTTTACATCAGGTCCATCCTAAATAAAACTCCCTATGAACTATGGAAAAGTAAGAAACCAAATATCTCTTATGTTAAGCAATTTGGTTGCATCTGTTTTATGTTGAACACTAAGGACAAGCTAGCTAAGTTTGATTCTAGATCTCAAAAGTGTGTCTTTATTGGCTACTCTGAGAGATCAAAAGCTTATAGAGTGTTTAACAAGGAAACTAACACTGTGGAAGAATCAATCCACATTAAGTTTGATGATAAAAAGCTTGACTCTGAAAAGTCAAAGCAAGATGAAAAAACTGCAGGTGAACCAGAGACACAGGAACCAGAAGCTGAACCAGAAGCAGAATCTGAGAATGACCAAGAACATGATGACTCTGAAAACAAGTCAGAGGGAAAAAATGGATGGAAGTACAAATCTTCACATCCAGAATCTCTCATTATTGGCAGTACAGCAGAACCTCTAAAGACCAGATCATCAAGTAGAGAAACCAGTCTGTTTGGTTTACTCTCAACAATTGTACCCAGCAATGTTGATGAGGCTTTGACAGAGGAAGGTTGGATACTTGCAATGCAAGAAGAGCTGAATGAATTCCAAAGGAATGATGTTTGGGATCTGGTACCCAGACCAAACAAAAACATTATTGGAACCAAGTGGGTTTTTAGGAATAAACTCAATGAAAAGGGTGAAGTGGTAAGGAATAAAGCCAGACTTGTAGCTCAAGGATACAGTCAACAGGAAGGTATAGATTACACTGAGACTTTTGCTCTAGTGGCCAGGTTAGAAGCAATAAGAATTCTCTTATCATTTGCGGCTAATCATAATATAATGTTGTATCAAATGGATGTCAAAAGTGCATTCTTAAATGGCTACATAAGTGAAGAAGTCTATGTCAAACAGCCCCCTGGTTTTGAAAATTCTGATTTTCCAGACCATGTTTTTAAACTTAAAAAGTCTTTATATGGTTTAAAACAAGCACCAAGGGCATGGTATGACAGACTTAGTAACTTTCTGCTTAAGAATGAATTTAATAGAGGCCAGATTGATAATACATTATTTAGGAAATCTATTAAAAATGATATTCTGATTATTCAAATTTATGTTGATGATATCATATTTGGATCAACTAATGGCACCTTGTACAAAGAGTTTTCTGATCTAATGCAGAAGGAGTTCCAAATGAGCATGATGGGAGAACTTAAGTTCTTCCTGGGAATTCAGATTCATCAAGGTAAAACAGGTATACTCATTCACCAATCTAAATACACCAAAGAACTTCTTAAAAAGTTCAAGATGAGTGACTGTAAGCCTATGGCCACACCCATGCACCCAACCTGCTCACTTGAGAAAGATGAAACCAGCCAAAAGGGAGACCAGAAAACATACAGAGGTATGATTGGATCCCTTCTCTATTTAACTGCTTCTAGACCTGAAATTATGTTTAGTGTTTGTGTCTGTGCCCGATTTCAAGCTGACCCTAGGGAATCCCATTTAACTGCTGTCAAACGAATTCTAAGATACCTCAAAGGAAACACACACCTTACATTGTTATACAAGAAAACCCCCACCTACAAACTCAAAGGTTTTTGTGATTATGATTATGCTGGAGACAAGCTGGAAAGGAAAAGTACCAGTGGCAACTGCACATTTTTAGGTGAAGATCTCTTGGTCAAGCAAAAGACAAAGCACCATTGCCATGTCAACAGCAAAAGCTGAGTATATATCAGCAGCAGGATGCAGTTCATAGTTACTCTGGATGAAACACCAACTTGAAGATTACAACATCTTTGAAAACAATATCCCTTTGTTCTGTGATAACACTTCAACCATAAACCTAACCAAGAACCCTATCTTACACTCCAGAGCTAAACATATTGAAATAAAACACCATTCATTAGGGACCATGTTCAAAAAGGGACTTTGAGCATCCAGTTTGTGGACACTGATCATCAATGGGATGATATCTTCACCAAGGCATTACCACAGGATAGGTTCAAGTTCATTAAGAAGCATCTCAGCATGACCTCCATATCTGACTAGCTCAAGTAGTCATCTTAGGAGTTTTTAAAATTACTTGCAATTTTATTTTATTTCTTTACTTTCTGTAAAACAAAAAAATACAAAAATAGTAGGACCACTTTTTGGCTGATGACAAAAAGGGGGAGAAAGAGAGAGAGAGAAAGAAAGGAGAAATAAGTAGAAAAGGAGAGCTACAAAGAAAGAAGGAGAGAAAAAGAAAGAGAGAAAACAGAAGGAGTTGAAAAGGAGAGGAAACAGGGAGAGAGAGAAAAACAAAGAAAGAAAAAGAAAGAGTGAAAACAGAAGGAGTTGAAAATAAGAGGAAATGTGAAGAGAGAAAAAGAAAGAGATCAAAAAGAAGGAGTTGAAAAGGAGAGGAGAAGAGAAGAAAAGAAAGAGAGAACAAAGAAGGAGTTGAAAAGGAGAGTAATAGACTTAGGGGGAGAGATTGGTCTGAGGGGGAGTAATTCAAAGTTTTCGAGTCATAAGTTATCAAAATAAGTTAAGGTTTTGTCATCATCAAAAAGGGGGAGATTGTTGGAAACAAGTTGGTTCTAAGTACTTAGGATTTTAATGCTTACAAATGTACTCAATGTAAACTTATTTTGTACTTTGAATTATTAAGTTAAATGCCCCAGAATCTGAAGGAAACAGAAGCAGAGATCAAAGGAAAATGAATTCTGGAATTTCGAGAAGATGTTCCAGGATGTCAAAACATCACCAGATGATATGTTTGGTGGCCCATAACAGAAGGAAGCAAAATCATAATGAAACATGGATTATACCATTGGAAACCTGCCAGAAGGAGAGTGTTCCAGACAAACAGAAGTCAAATATCAATTTTATTCCAGAAGTTATTCTGACCAGAAGATGGCCTGGCAGTGAAAAATTACACAGACCAGACTTATTCCAAACTTGACCAGAAGGTATGTTTATGAGTCCAAAACAAAAGGATCAATTCAGATTTGGCCCAGATCATAAGATAGCATGATTCAGGGCATGAAACTAAGTCCAGACCAAAAGAAATGAGTTCCAGAATCAATCCAGACCTGGTCCAAAATTAAAGGTAAAATGTCCACGCTGAAATATTTTTTGTTCAAGTTAATTTCAGTTTGTTCCAGACCAAAGTCCAGAATCTGTCAAGATAAGAGTAAAAATTTCCAGATCAATGGTTCTGAAATAATTATTTGGTCCAGTGATGGTCCAGATCAGAAAATCAGACCATGGCCCAGTGGTGGCCGAAATCAGAGGGTTAGGATGTGTGGTCCAGGAACGGCCGAAATCAGAGGATCACAGAATATCAAATAGGCTGGTCCAGATGTGGACTATCGCATGAAGATCCAATGGTGCAGATTTGATCATGAGGATTAAGGAATTTGAGAAAAATGCTCAAAACAGAATTGGAGAAAAAGGCTCAAAACAAAATCTGAGCAAAAGGCTCAAAACACAATCTCAGCAAAATACTCCAGAATATTTTCAAAACAGATTAATCGAAATATACTGCAGAAATAAAGTATCAGTGAAGTTCTAAAGTTCAACTATAAATAGAGACTTAATGCTGAAGAATAAAGAATCGAAAATCACAAAAGAGTCATACACTTCCAAAGCAACCACTCTCAAATTTTCATATAAGTCAATTGTGAGTTTCAGCTTTCAAGAAGCAAGTACTCGGTAATTTTCTTTTCACTGTGGCAAATCTAAGTTGTTGAAGTAGAGTCTACAATCTGAGGGAGTCAGTAGAGGTAGCAGGTTACTTGGCAATTAGATAGGGTTGTATCTAAGTTGTTGAAGTAGAGTCTACAAACTGAGGGATTTAGAAAGGGTAGCAAGGTATTTAGCAATTAGATTCATAGTGTTGTGAATTCTTCTACAATCTGGGGTGTCAGATTGGCTGAAGAACAGGAGTTGTTTTTCCTCAAAGAAGTCTAGGATTGTTAGACTATTTGAGAAGACTGACTTGGAGGGTCAGTAGCAAGGTTGTAATTCAAGGTCGAATTAGTGAAATCCTTCAAGGCGAAGGGACTGGACGTAGCCTCGTTAACGGTGAAGCAGTATAAAATCTGTGAGTTTTTAATTTTATTTTTATCCGCTGCTAACTCTGTTTTAATTATACATCAAGTTTTGTTTTGAAAGTATTAAAACAGGAAAAGTATTGAGTTAAGTCAAACACAATTCAACCCCCTTCTCGTGTTTGCACCTTCAATTGGTATTAGAGCCTGGTCTCAAGGTTTAGCACTTAACAATGTTTGAGGAAAGGTCCAAGGGGTTCAATATGTTAGAAGAATTAAGAGGCAACGTCAACAGACCACCAATATTTGATGGAGAAAGGTTTGAGTATTGGAAGGACAGACTGAGAAGTTTTGCAAAGCACTATCAAATAAATGTGATTATTATTCAATGACCAAACACATTATTTATATATGTAAGAAATAAATGAATATTACTTACGTTTCAAAGATGTTCTTTATATCAGGGTGATTGTTATAATGACTGTGCAATGGGTCTAAATAATATATAATTTCACAGGTCACATTGATGGTATACAACACCCAAATCGAGACACGACTCAAATCGAGAAAGGCGTAGATGTCTTATTTTAGGAGCAGCAACTAATTTTTCTCGATCCAGTTTTTGAATTTTGTAAGATTTATTTTTACCACGGACCTGCACCTGCAGTGCGGCGGATTTATTTTTTGGTTGAATTTGAAAAAGATGAGATTGATCAGTTTGTTAGTAATTATAGTAAGCTAATCATTTCGTATACAATTGATGTATATGTCAAACCTTTTCTGGTGAAGTGACAGACTCGTTGCGAGGAATCTTCTTATCATTCCCTTTAGTAAGAATCTAAATAAATGTGAAATTAAAAGCGGAAAAATTAGCAATTAAACATAATCAATCATAATCATACAACTAAACATACATAGCAATTAAAACATACCTCTTCTATGCCAACAAGATTTTTCGGCCATGCCACGTTGCTACCTACTACTTCTCCCAAAAACATCATATCTCCATCGTTGTCGGGGATAGGCAACGCTGCAAGTGGTTCTAAAGCTATCATAGGTGACACTTTAACATGGCCGGCAGGGACGAGATTATTGTGTAATACTTCTCCCAATGTATTGTACAGTGTTCCTTTCCCAACCATGCGACGAGTAGGGGAAGAAAAGTATAACACGCAAGATGAAACATCCTACATCAATGGTTAATACATAAGTATGTGAAACAATTAGATTGAATGAATTTCTTATTTCGTTAAGTAATTAATTACCTTCGGGAGACTTTTATGACCAATGTTGCAACTTCCATTTTCACTATCTAATTGTATTTCACGTTGACCCTCTGGAAGTTGCTTTTCCTTATCCTTTTTAACCAAATATGCAACTTGCTCCGTAAGGGTTTTCAGCGCTTCCAATACTTGCTCATTCGAGGGATTTGTGCGCTTCTCATGTGAAAAATAAATTTTGGGAGTCACGCCAAATCCCTTACCGCTCACACGGCCATAATATTCAGGAACATTGTTCTAAATTTTCCTAAAATACATGTAGTATTAAAAAGATAAGTTCAATATTATTTTTAAAATACAATATTAAACAATATTAAAGTGATAATACACTTACAAATTGTTGGATAACTTGTTTAACATTTTCATTATCCACGATTCCATGTTTATTCAAGCAAGCCTCCTTCCACAAGATATGACGACCCAATGGTTGATCGGATTTCGTCTGTTGAAGCTATTCGTTAAGACATAAACAAAATATTAGTTAGAAACTATAGTTTATAATCTACCATAATGTATCAAATTAAAGTGATCTTTACTTACAATTTTTGGCGCTAAACGTGCATACCCCATACACGATTTTTTGTATGGATGTATTGGATTTTTTGCTCTATCCCGATTTGATGTACTTATACTCTATATATAAATAAAAAAATTAACATTTGTGTAAAAAATATGATATGAATATGAATAAATACAACATGCATATTAAGTTTAGTGACAACAAGATATTAATAACAATACCTATAGTTTAGGGTTATGATTTCGCATAAATACAAGTAGAAATGACTTGTGTAGTGAGAAGAGGGCACTAGGGTTCCACAAAGAGAGCTTTAAAAAACTGAATATAAAGCACCTTAAAATCCTTTATGGTTCGTAGAGATAGTATGTAGTGAAAATGGAGAATAATGAAAATAGAGAGTACGTAATGAAGATGGACAGTAGGGTTCGCACTAGGGAGAAGAGTGTCGGGTTCGTATGGAGAGTGTAACACCCCGAGTTTAAAACACAGCGCGGGTGCATTTTTTTTTTATTTTTAAAAAATAAATAAGTAACAGAATTTTCCAGATTTAATTCAAAAGGAAATTCAAATAAAGTTTTCATCAATTCCTTTTAAAAGAGGGCACCCGGCCTGTGGCCACTAAATAGTTCCAGAGTGCGGAAGAATACAGCGGAAAAATCATACATAGATTCCCAAAATAAAATTACGTTTCCCAAAACTCAAGACCCTATACAAAAGTCTAGACTGATCATGCACTAAGCTACAGTAGCACGGTCTTCGCCGCATCCTCTACAAGTCTCGTCTTCAACCAGCTTTCCGTCCCTCTGCATTGTCCACGTAGACTCCGTACATAAAGATCAGGGGAAACTAACGACGTTTCCGTCGTTAGTGTATCCGTCGGTATGAAGGGTTTGGGGGGCATCTGAGGGCAAAGCCCAATTTCCACAATATAATAGCAAGGGTCACCGACCGAAATTAACAAATAATCACATAGCATATATTTCACAGCAACAAATATATCCATGGTATAACATATGATGATGAGGAGAATAATAATGCTCATTTGAAATTTAATGACATATATGCCTTTTCAAAAACAGCAGCCAATTATTATGAAGTATGTGGTAAGTACAAACAACACCTCAGCAAATCACAATCATTTAAATCAGAATTTCAGATTCCGAACAGTACTCACACACATTCAATTTCCAACCATTCATCATATAATCAAACGTGACCCACCGGTCAATCCCTCAATGCAATATGTATATGCTCATGTATACAATTTTCTTGGAATCACCAAGGTGCAGTCGCTCAACAGACCAGCACAATATGTTTGACTTTATCGGCCCTCAAGACCA
The DNA here is from genome assembly GCA_037974295.1 of Cicer cuneatum. Classification (NCBI taxonomy): domain Eukaryota; kingdom Viridiplantae; phylum Streptophyta; class Magnoliopsida; order Fabales; family Fabaceae; genus Cicer; species Cicer cuneatum. The sequence continues at coordinate 27,497,900 of JBBPBO010001986.1, read as the reverse complement.
GGGTGCTATCGCTCAACAGATCAGCACCAGTGCAGACGCTCAACAGTCCACCACTCGTGCAGTCGCTCAACAGACCAGCACGTTTGACATATACCAAGGTACAATCGCTCAACAAATCAATACCTAGTGCAGTCGCTCAAGAGACCAGCACTCGTGCAATCACTCAACAGATCAGCACGTGGTTGTGCATTTCAGGGTACAGACGCTCAACAGTCCAATACCAGTGCAGTCACTCAACAGACCAGCACTTATATACCAAGGTACAATCGCTTAACATATCAGTACCTAGTGCAGACGCTCAACAGTCCAGCACTCGTGCAATCGCTCAACAGATCAGCACGTGGTTGCGCATTACATTGTGGCCTATCGCGGGTACCACTTGACTATGCAATGCATGAATATGCAGTGTTTCACTTCTCTAGAAACAGTATGCAAAATCAGAAAATTCATGCTTTTCATCATGTTTAAATTATCTCAGCACAGTCAGAATTATCATCATCACAATCATGATTAAATAGTCAAGTAATCATTAACACTTTGAAATGTTTTCCCATACTCTTCAAATTCAATTACAGTGTTTAAAACTGGGATTTCTGGAATTTTACGAATTTGTATTCAAATACAGCTTCTCTGTATTCGAATACAGAAGCCAAAAACAGTGCAGAATCACACTCTGTATTCGAATACAGCCCTCTGGTATTCGAATACAGAGGCAGTCTCAATGCACAAAACAACATCTTTCATTACATCAGTAAAGACTTAAAACTTCATCACCACCACTTCAAAATATCACCAAAAATTCCATTTTAATTCACCACAACAATCCCAACATTCCCGAAACACTCAGGGCTTACAAAACACTCTTAAAAACTTGGAGTTTCTAGAAACTCGAATCTGTATTCGAATACAGACCCCTTGTGTTCGAATACAGAAGCCTGAAACTGCAATTTTAACGTTCTGTATTCGAATTCAGCATGCCTGTAGTCGAATACAGAAGACAAAACCTTGAAAAATTCAACATTTTCTCCTAGATCATTAAAGGTTTTCAATACTTCATCCTCTCCTCTTCAAAATATTTCAAGAACTCCATTTAAAATCACTTTAACCGTTCTCAAGGTTTCTCAATACTTTAAAATGCAAATCACAGTGTTTAAAACTTGATTTTCTGGAAAAAACGAATCTGTATTCGAATACAGCTTCCTTGTATTCGAATACAGAAGCTAAAAACTGAGCTTCTGGAAAAACACGAATCTGTATTCGAATACAGACCCATTGTATTCGAATACAGACCCATTGTATTCGAATACAGAAGCTGAAACTAGTGAAAATCTGCATTCTGTATTCGAATACAGCATGCCTGTAGTCGAATACAGATGCGAATACAATGTTAAAATCCCACTTCTGTATTCGAATACGACATGGTCGTAGTCGAATACAGATGCTGAGACAGAAGCAAAAATCCTTCTTCTGTATTCGAATACAGGGGCTCGTATTCGAATACAAGTTTGAAAACTTAAGTAAAACAGAAACTTGACAGGTTGTAGTCGAATACACACATGTTGTATTCGAATACACCTTCGAAAACCAGTGAAATTTTCCTGAGATTTCAACCTTTTTCAAACTGTTTTCTTTTAAAAACAAACAACCAAACTTTAAAACAGATTCGACACTTTTTCCAGACAATACTTTCATCATTAAAATCCCTTTTCTTTTTAAATCATCAACATCATCAGAATCACTCAAAACAGAAACAGAATCAGAATGATCAACATCAGAACATCAGAACCAAAACCAAAACCACAATGATTAACACCAAATCATCCAGACTTTCAAACCATCAGAACATCATACAGCTTTTCAGCTTTCTCAATATCATAATAACATGCAAGCATTTCAGCTTTCACAACACATCAAAATAACATTCAAGCATTTTAGCTTTCACAACACATCAGAATAACATGCAAGCATCATAGAGCACCAAAACCCAAACAGAATGCATTTTTGTATTTCAAAACCATTTTCAAAAAAGTTTTATAAACATGCATTTTTAAATCATGTTTAAAATAACATTCAAGACATTTTCCACTTTCCCACATAAACAACACATCTTTTAGTGCATTCAGTCCAAACAGCGATCATCACAGAGCTTTTAAAACATCAAAAGAATGCATTTTTCATTTCCTTCAAGCATCAGGCAAACTAGTTTCAAAACAATAATGAAAACACTAGTAATGCCATGAAAGTTATGCACTTACAGCCCTAATGCAACTAGAAAGTGGAAGGTGCCCTTACCCTTGTTGCATGTTCTGCTTCTACTAAAGTGTATGCGTCAAAAACGGCGAAAACTCCCGCTTGCGTTTACTGCTACAAAACTGAGTTCTTTAGCTCCGTAATGATGTGGGGATTAACTTTAATACTGGGGGTTTTCTGTTTTGATGCTTGGATTTTCAAGTAATGGTTTTTTGAGGAACTACCTCTTTTTCTCTTTGTAGTTGTGACTGGAAATGGGGAAGGCAGAAACAACAAACAGAATGGGAGGGAAAATGGGGTACTGTTACATGTAGTATGGGCATTGAGGAAGGAGGGATGGTGTTCTGATTTCACCATCATTCTCACTCCTATTTATAGGCTTTTGTGGTTCCACCTCACCCAAAAATAATGTTAAAATAATGTTGGATCCTTCAGCACTTAATTGTCTTGCAATTAGCCACTAATCCTCAATTAACTGCCCAATTAATTTAATTACTCGTAATTAAATTAATTTAATCTTCATCCAATAATTTTTATTTCATCCTCGAAAATAAATATTTATATATATATTCACTCAAACATACATATATTAAATATTTTACAAATATCCCCAAAATTACAATTAAAATTAATTCCATAATTTTAATTAAAAATTAAGGGTCTTACAGAGAGTAATGAAGATGGAGAGTACGTAATGAAGAAGCGGTAAATGAATAGGTTTCACACTGCCAAGTTCGTAGGGAGAATACGTAATGAATAAGAAAATGAAGAGGTTTCTTATTATCAGTTTACATAATACTTTAAAAAGACCCTTTTACAGCGCTTTTCCAAAGAGTGCTTTAAAAGACCTAACCTATTACAATGCTGTAAAATACCTAACCTATTACAGTACTTCCACAAAAAGCTCTTTAAAAGCCTATATAAAAAGCGCCATAAATATTCTTTTACAGCGCTTATAGACACACTATATAAAAGGCGCTATATGAGCATTTTACAGCGCTTATGGGAAAAAGCGCTGTCAATGTTTTGAAATTGTAATTTATTTTTCAAAAGCCTTCTACAGCGCTTATGGGCAAAAGTGTTGTAAATGTTTTGTAATTGTAATTTATTTTTTAAAAGCATTCTACGGCGCTTATGGACAAAAGTGTTGTAAATGTTTTGAAATTTAAATTTTAAAAGCCTTTTACAGCGCTTATGGAAAAAAGCGCTATAGAATACCTATATATGGATTTTATTTCCAAATATTTAGCTAAATGCTAAATGCTCAGTTCTAGAAGGTCAAACAAATAGATAATTAGTATAAATCACATGAACTTAGTTTTGGCAGTTCAAGTTACATGAAATTAGTATAAATTACATGATGAGTTCAGATTAGATGACTTATAGGCAAAATAATTTTTTTTCCAAATAATTAATTAAATACCTGTATATCAATGCTAAATTACATGATCAGTTCAAGTTCTAGCATAAAATCAGTATAAGCATAAAATCAAATACAGTTCAAGCTAAATGCAAAATACTCAGTTCTGGCAGGTCAAACAAATTGCTAATTAGTATAAATTACATGAACTTAGTTCTGGCAGTTCAAGTTACATGAAATTAGTATAAATTACATGATTAGTACAAATTACATGACTTATATAAAACACATAAACACTTTATGATGCCTTTCTTCTTTTCGTGGTGGGATTCACATTTGTTTGTCCCTTAACGATACGAAACGATGGATTAATCCAAATTCCCTCATCATGATCATCTCTAAGATATAAACCATCATCAGTTGAATCAATTTCACGTGGTTGTCATGTCGCAAAGAAAATATCATTACCAACATCTTCAACGTTATTGTTATCATCACTTATTTTATTGGTCGATAGGACAACAGACCATTCATCATCAGCAGGATTAGTGACATAAAACACTTGTTGAGCTTGCGACGCTAAAATAAAAGGCTCATCTTTGTATCCCACCTTATTAAAATCGACAAGCAAGAACCCTGACTCATAAATCCAAACGCCATTATTATTATCGACCCACTCGCATCCAAAGATGGGAACACGAAACACTGTGTAATCCAACTCCCATATGTGCTCGATAACCCCAAAATATGATAGATTTGCATATATTGGGTTTTTGTCTTTTGCACTTGAGATATGCATCGCTTCAGCTACTAGAGTGACTCTGTTATTTTGCATAGTGGTTTGATCATCTTGTTTTGTGGTATACAATGTATAGTCGTTAATTACATAACCGGAGTAAGAAAAGACATGTAAATCCGGGCCATTTGCTAGCCACCTCAATCTCCCTGAAATTGAAGCGGGGTCTATATCAAACTTTGAGTTAATGTGATTTTGTAGCCATGTTATAAAACTTCGATTGTGCTCTCGTGTTATCCAATTTTTATTCCTATTCATGTTCAAACTAGATAACTGATCCACGTGTATGGTAACATACGGTTGAACCTCATCATCATTGTGCAGAAAATACAATTGTACCTACTCCCATTCTGTCCTTGATATAGTCATTACTCTCTTTCCAATTATCCTTCTCCTGTTATTCTTCCCGAATGAAAAGACATAGGAAGTCCTATGGATTCAACATTGGATAGATATTCAGTACAAAATTCAGCAGCTTCTTCGACAATGTACCGTTCAGCAATACCACCTTTTGGTCGACTTCTACTTTTTACGTACCCTTTTAATATTTTCATATATCGTTCTATTAGATGCATCCATCTCATATAAGCTAGCCCAAAAAGTTGTCTCTCCTTAACAAGATGAACAGTAAGGTGAACCATTACATCAAAAAACGAGGGTGGGAAATGAAGTAGAAATGTTGCTTTACAAGGAAGAGGGGTTTGAATTGTAAAGCTGTCTTTTAAAATTTTCATGTTAATACTTAAAAAATAACTCAAGAATAATCTTGTTTAATGACAAAAAATGGAGAATGTTCTTAATTCTGAAAACAGAAAAAGGAGAACGTTCTGGAAAACAGAGAACATTCTGGTTTGTTTTAAAAAAAGAAAATTGTTTTCAACTTAAGTAAATAAAGAGCTGAATTTAAATAGAGATATGGAAGAGATAACACACAAAAATTTATCCTGGTTCACCTAACTTAAGCTACGTCCAATCCTTACACCAGTGAGTTTTTCCACTAAGTGTTTAAAACAAACTACCCTCTTGGTTTTACAGCACCTAGCTCAGATCAACCTTGATCTGTTACAGTTTGTCAATCCTTTCCACTTCGAAAGAGATTCAATCAGATCATTTGTCAACCCTTGATAGGATTTTACAACTCACCTTTTAACCTTAAAAGGATTTTTCTAAACTTTACTCAAGCTATAAACAAACCTTATATTCTTGAAGATCGATCACTTTACTACAAATTTCCCTGAAGAAGAAACATAATTTAGTTATGGCTCGTCGAACTTTTTCAAGTAAAATGGAACGCATACCTATTGGTAGCAAATGCTCCATTAGACTTTATATGGTGTTTTGTTAATGATTTTTCTTACTGACACACGGTTTAAAATGTAGCATGAAGTGTTTATAGCTTCAGCCCAAAAGTATTTTTCAACATTAGATTCTTCCAAGATTGTTCTTGCCATTTCTTGTAATGTTCTATTCTTTCTTTCAACAACTCCATTCTATTAAGGAGTTCTTGCACAAGATGGATTATGAGAAATGCTAAGATCTTCAAAGAAGGTTTTAAAAGAGGCATTTATGAATTCTCCTCCATGATCACTTCTTATAGAAATGATATTGGAATCCTTTTCATTTTGTACTTTCTTGCAAAAGTTTTTGAAAGCATCAAATGCATCATCTTTTTTGTTTTAAAAATAAAACCCATGTATATCGAGAATAGTCATCAACAATAACAAAACCATATTTCATTCCACCTAGACTTTTTGTTTTAATAGGACCAAAAAGATCTATGTGAAGCAGCTCAAGGATTTTGTTTGAGGAAATAAATTTTTTTGGATGAAAACTAGTTCTAACTTGTTTTCCTTTAGCACAAGCTTCACATACTTTGTCTTTATCAAAATTGATTTTTTGGTAATCCTCTAACAAGTTCTAATTTTGAAATCTTTGAAATTGTTTTCATACTGATGTGTCATGTCCTCTTGTGCCAAATCCATTTATCTTTGTTTATGGACATGAAGCAGGATTCATCAGGTAGTTCTTCAAGGTATAAACATAAAGATTTTTCTTTCTTATACCTAAAAAAAGGAGTTCTCCAGTTTTGTTTTTAACTTCACAAAAATTTAGTTTAATGATAACCTCGAAGCCATTGTCTCATAATTGACTTATGCTTAAGAGATTATGTTTTAGACCTTCTACATATTGAACATCAAAAATTGGAGCTGAGTTTTTCTTACCGATGGTTCCTTTACCTTTGATTTGAGCTTGGTTGTTGTTTCCAAAGGTTACTGAACCTCCTTCTTTCTTTTCAAATGACATGAAACAATTTTTATCTCCTGTCATATGTCTTGAACAGCCACAGTCCAAGAACCATGGCTTTTTCTTGACAAGTTGAAATCCATCCTGCATAATGTGTTATATTAACTTTAGGTACCCACTTGGTCTTGGGTCCTTGAGAGTTAGTTTTAAGTTTGGATTTTCTTTTCATATAACAGGCTGATTCATTGTGACCATTTTTAGAGCAATTGGAACATTTTAGAGTTTGAAAATTTTTGGAAAGCTGAGGTTTGATAGGTGTTGGTAAAATTCCAGAATGTTCTCGTTTTAAATTTTTTGGAGAATGTTTCTATTCAGAACGTTCTCCCTTTTTCAGGTTGCCTGGGGAACGTTCTCCCTTTTCTGGTTTTGAAAACTGTTTGTTTTTATTCCAGATTGTTTCAGCTTTATAAAATTTCTTTTGTTTTTGATTTTATCATCCTCTTTATGAAATAACATGCAAATTCTAGATGTCCAATTTTATTACAATATGAACACTTGGTTTTGCATTTATTTTCTTTACTTTCCGGAACAAAGAGATTTTCATACTATTTCATTTTTTGTGTTTTATCAAAACCAAGTCCTGCTTTATCAAAGAGACATATTTGAGATCCCATTATTTTTTGAACGGTTTCAGTAGCTTTGATGAATTGTAATAAATCATTTTTCTGAATTTCAATTTCAGCTTTAAGGAGAACGTTCTCCTTTTGTGCTGCAGAACATTCTGGTTTTTCTAGATTTTCAGTTTTATAATTTTCAAACTAAGATTGTTTCAAATTTTGAATGATTTTCTTAAATTCATTATTCATAGTCTGAGCTTTCTCTTTCTCTTCTTTTTCTTTATAAAATTGTTCTTTCAGAGAGCTACATTTTTTAATAAGAAAATTTGAATCATTAAGTAGATTATCAAACTCATTTCCCATTTGTTCACATAGAGAGCAAGGTTCAGATTCATTTACCTCATTTTCTTTTATGCTTGCCATCAGACATATGTTGGCTTCTTCTTCTTCTTCTTTTGTTTCTAATTCTTCTGAATCATCCCATGTGGCCAACATTGATTTCTTTCTGAAAGGAAATCTTTTTGGTGTTTTCTTGTTTAATGGACATTATGCTTTGTAGTGTCCAAGTTTGTTGCAGCCAAAGCATGTGATTTGACTTTTATCCACTTCTGTCTTGGGATTTTCTCTTCCGCTTAGGAATCCTCTTTTTAACTGATCTCTTCTTTTCATCATCCTTTGGATCTTTCTGGTGAGCAGAGCTACTTCTTCATCAATATCTTCAATTTCTTCTAAGTCATCTTTTGTTTGTGATGGTGAATTTAGTTGTGCTGCTTTTAATGCTATTGCTTTGTTCTTCTTGATTGGTTTATCTTCTTGTAGCAACACTTCATGTGTTCTTAATGTTCCAATCAGCTCTTCTAGTGCCAATACATCAAGGTTCTTGGCTTGACTTATGGCAGTCACCATTGGCCTCCAGATTGTTGGAAGGCATCTCATGATTTTTCTGACTCTATCTTGCACTGAGTATGCTTTTCTTAAGGAGCGCATCTCATTTACAATAGTTGTAAACCTTGCATACATCTCATCAATGGTCTCACCTTCATTCATTTCAAAGAGTTTGAATTTCCTTATGCCTATGTCAATTCTGGTTTCATTATCATGGCTTGTTCCTTCATGATGAGTTTGCAATGTGTCCCATATTTCTTTAGCAGTATTGCACTCGTCAATTCTTTCGATTTCTTCCCTGCTTAAGGCACGTGATAAGAATAATTGAGCTTTAGAGTTTAAGAGTACCTTAGTTTTGTCTTCAATTTTCCAGCCAGTTTCTCTTTTTTTCAGCTGATGTTGGATCATCTGGATTTATTCTTGGAATGTAATCTCCATCAGTTATGATACGCTACATTCCTGTGTCTTGAGATTTCAGAAATAGCTTCATTTTGTTTTTAAAAAAATAGTAGTCTGTTCCATCAAAGTAAGGTGGTTTGTTTGAAGATCCTCCTTCAACTATGTATTTGGCTTTTGACATTTCCTTCTATATCTTTTCTCTAACACTGTTTAGGTATTTTAATCTTAGAGACCGTGCTTTGATGCCAAATGAAGTAGAAATGTTGCTTTACAAAGAAATGAGTTTAAATTGTAAAGCTGTGTTTTAAAATTTTCTTGTTAATACTTAAAAAATAACTCAAGAATAATCTTGGTTAATAAGACAGAAAATGGAGAACATTCTTAATTCTGAAAACAGAAAAGGAGAACGTTCTTTGTTAGTTTTTTAAAAGGCAGAACGATCTTAATAGTAAACGCATAAAACAGAGAACGTTCTGGAAAATGGAGAACATTCTGGTTTGTTTTAAAAAAAAAATTGTTTTCAACTTAAGTAAATAAAGAGCTTAATTTAAATAGAGATAGGGAAGAGATAACACACAGAAATTTATCTTGGTTCACCCAACTTGGGCTACGTCCAGTCCTCACACCAGTGAGTTTTTACAATTTACCCTCTTGGTTTTGCAGCACCTAGCTCAAATCAACTTTGATCTGTTACAGTTGGTCAATCATTTCCACCTGGAAAGAGATTCAATCGGATCCCCTATCAACCCTTGATAGGATTTTATAACTCACCTTTTAACCTTAAAAGGATTTTTCTAAACAACTTTACTCAAGCTATAAACAAACCTTATAGTATTGAGTTATATATCATAATGATAGGATTATTAACAGAATCTGTTTTGACTCAACTCTTGTTTGAGTTTAGATTCTTTACAAGAGGTTTTTGTAAACTAAGGATAATGAATTCAAAACAGAGGGTTACTGATTTCATTGAGAAGCTTTCAAGTGTTAATGTGAGTGATTGATGATTTTTCTTTGCACTTGAATGTCTTTTTTTTCTCTTCATTAGTGAGGTTCCTTTTATAGAATTTTTGGAAGTACTTGTAGGCTCAATATTACCGTTTGAGGAGGTTCCCTTGGTCAAGGGGAAGAATAAAATAATCATTCCTTATTTTAATCTTTTTGACTGCACTTTTCTACTTTTTTGACTTCTTGACTTTCTCATATTTGTTTATTGTTTGCCATCTGATCTGTGTACACTATAGGTTTAGTTTGATCATGAGAATACGTGTTAGAATGTGATGATGTACAACAAATAAAAAACGTTTCTGATCTGGTTTAGAAACTGGAGAATGTTCTGGAGCAGAATGACAGAAACTGGAGAATGTTCAGCAAGCTGGAGAATGATCGTTTTCAGCATTTTCTTTTGTTTTGCCTTGCTCTAAATCTTTTATCCTTAGATCTTTTAGGGTGATTCTTTTGCTATCTTTAAAGCTTCATATTCCATGAGGATGTAATGGAAGTGCATTTAAAATAAACATGATTTTTCCTTGCATAAAAATCAGGTTCAAACAGTCTTGTAAAGTGAAAAGAATCGTGGAGAACGTTCTTGGTTTTTCCAGAAAACGTTTAGAAAGCACTTGGTTCTTGGCTGTCCATTTTTAGATTTGTTCTTTAAACTGATTCTGCTTAGTACCTATCTTGGTATAATACACTCAAATACACATGTTAAATAACAATTAACTTAGAATCATATTTAGAGTCTTTAATTAATCTTTGTTTGTTTTCATCAAAAACACTTTATTTGAGAGTTTGTCTTAACAGGAAATAAATTTCAAGCTCACACAAAGTAACAAAAATTTCTTTCTGCAATGTCGGTAATTTTTTAGGATCGATCACTTTACTACAAATTTCCCTGAAGAAGAAACATAATTTAGTTATGGCTCGTCGAACTTTTTCAAGTAAAATGGAACGTATATCTATTGGTAGCAAATGCTCCATTAGAACATGACAATCATGAGTATTCAATCCTTTTAACTTGAGGTCTTTGATACAAACTAAATTTTTAATGTTTGAATTGTATCCTTCTAGAACTTTAACTTCGTGTAGAAATGTACATAAAACAATTTTTTTCTTTCTAGATAGAGTATGAGTGGCTGGAGGTAGATGTGTGCAATTGCCTTTCTTTGCGGGACCCAATTTATTTCTTATTCCTATATCGACCAAATCCAATATTGCATTAATGCCACCCTTAGACTTTCCTAGAACACTGAGTAACGTACCAATAACACTATCAAATACATTTTTTTCAATATGCATCACATCGAGAAAATGTCTTATATACAATGACTTCCAATATGGCAATTCAACGAAAATTGACTTTTTCTTCCACCTAGTTTTGACAAGCTCTCCCGCAAATGGTTTACCAAATTTATTGGTCAAACCTTGTACTTTTTCCAATATTTGATATCAAGTCGGTGCTAAAGGAGCAGTACCTTTCTCTTATTTTCCATTGAATGCTTTTCTCCACCCATGATAATGATGACTAAAAGGTAAAAATCTACGATGTCCAAGAAAGACGTTCTTCTTATAATGTTTCAACCGCATCCAATCTATACTCTCTTCACATATAGGACATGCACACTGACCATTAATGTTATATCCTGATAAATTACAATATGTTGGAAAATCATTAATTGTGCCGAACAACATAGCCCTCAAATTGAAACATTCTTTCTTATACCCATCATAAACTTCCACACCTGTCTCCAACATATTTTTTAAATCTTCAATTAAAGGAGTCAAGTATATGTCGATATCATTCCCCGGTTGTTTGGGGCCAGAAGTTAACAAAGACAACATCATAAACTTACGTTTTATACATAACCATGGAGGTAGGTTATAAATCAACAAAATCACAGGCCACGTGTTGTGTGATATGCTTTGAAGACCATGTGGATTCATTCCATCAGTAGAAAGTGCAAGTCGTAGATTTCTTGACTCTCTACCGAAATCAAGATACTCGTGATCTATTTTTGCTCATTGTTGAGAATCTGCAGGGTATCGAAACTTTCCATCTCTAATTCTTTCATCTGCATGTCATGTCAAGTGTTTTGAATCTTCTTCACTACGATAGATGCGCCTAAATCTTGGTATTATAGGAAAATAATACCACACGACTTTTGCTGGAGTAGATTATTTCTTCTTATATCTTGAGACATTGCATTTTGGACACGCCTTTAGTAGTTCATATTCGTTTCGAAATAAAATGCAATCGTTAGGACACGCATGAATCCTTTCGTAACTCATGCCAATAGAGCACAAAATTCGTTTAGCCTCGTAGGTTCGACTGGGATGTTCATTGTCATCAGGCAACATATCTTTTAGGAGTGTTAATAATTCTGTGAAGCTTTTATTAGACCATCCATTAATCACTTTTAAGTTGTACAAGTTAAATATCACCGAAAATCTTGTGAATTTATTACAACCATTATATAATGGTTTCTCTGCATCACTCAACAAACTCTCAAACATTTTAGGACAATCCCGAAGATCTTCTTCAAATGCTTTTGCAATCTCCTCAACTCGGTCCCACTCATATGTATCTGTGTCGAAATCGTTTGAAGCATATGTCGCATCATTCTCAAAATTAGTTTTCCCTTTTTTTTTCTCACCATGGCTTATCCAACATGTATAGCTTTGATCAATTCCATGTCATACTAAATATCCTTCCAATTCATCTACTCTAATGCGTTTTCCAAAACAACATTTTAAACTAGGACAAATGATTCGATTTGGGTCTTTTGTATTCTTCACTGCAAAATCAACAAACTCCTTGACTCCATTTTCATACTCTTTTGACAATCGATTGGCAGACACCCATTTCCGATCCATTTATATGACCTATATGAATGCAGTGTTACACAAATTTATCAATCTATAAATTTCAAAATAGACAGAACAGAACATACAGATTTTATATGATTTATCATGTAACAATTTATCTGATTTATCAAGTAACAATTTTTATGATTTATCAAGGTTATACCAACTACTATCATGTAACAATTTATTAGTTTTAGAGACAACAAATTAATAAATACAGTATCTGAGACAACAATCACTCAGTAGAAATGGGCACACAATAGATGAGGGTTCAACAAGAATAGAGATCACAGTAGTGGAGAAGAGCGTTCACAGGGTTCGTAGGGAGAGAACGTATTAAATATATTATTATTTATTTATGAATAATATATAATAGGTAGAATTTGTGGTATACACATTAAAAATAAAATTTTGTAAAAGGGTTATGTACAGTTATATATATACCATTTTATAGCGCTTATAAAAAACGCGCTCTAAAAGACCATGCAATTATGCGAAAAGATATCTATTTTACAGCGCTTATATATAAAGCGCTGTAAACATACTGTGGGAGCGCTATATTTTACAGCGCTTTAAAAAGCGCTGCAAACATAGTGTGGGAGCGCTATATTTTACAACGCTCTAAAAGTGCTATAAACTTTATATGAACGCGCTATGTGACCCTAAAAGCGCTGTAAATCCTAAACCCTTTATGACCCTACAACAGAGCTTTTTCAAAAGCCTTTGTCATTAAAGTTTTGTTGTATCCTCCGTTAATTTTAAAATATTATACAACAGTGCTTTTAATTATGAAGTGCTTTAAAATGCGCGCTGTAAAAGACAATTTTTGGGGTAGTGTTAGTAAAAAAAAAGTAACTTTATACAATTGTTTGGAAATGAGGGAAATAAAATATATAAATATTTAGTTTTAGAATGTTTCGAAAAATATTACGAAATTCTTCCGACTTAATTATAAGTCTCGAGCGTTCAAACCTTGAACATGCACAATAATGTTGAAATACTTAGTTTAAAAAATTATATATAAAAAATTTAAATAAATTTTATGGACTATTTTTATACTTTAAGCGATGTGGACTATTTTCTTTGCCTCCAAAAGAGAATTTTTTTGAATCCCCCACTGTGTGCAGGAACACAAATTTTTGGAGGCACCAAAAATATTATTTTATAGTATACAAAAATATATATTGGATAGTAACAAAATAATATATATATACAGAGAGAGATAGAGGATAGTAACAAAATGTAGTTTTAGTAGTTCAAAATTTCTTCTTTTTAAACTTTAGAGCCAAAATTTTAAATTAATAAAACGTTTTATTTACTAAAAATTTATAAATTGTTGGACTCTTATGGTTGAATGTATACAAAAAATGATGGACTTTTTTTATCCTTATACTAAAATTAAAACTCTAGTAAACAAAAATATTATGTCTTTCTCAATTCTCCTATATTGTGAAGAACCTGTATAAAAAAAAGGCTAAATAGCACGCGTGATTCCTTAATTTAATTTCAGTTAACGTTTTAGTCATTTATCTTTTTTTTTTCTTTCTGATTTAGTCCTTTATTTTAATTTTAAGTGACAATTTGATCTTGTATGTTTTAAAATGTCAACAATATTATACTTGTTTTTTTTACAAAAATTCAAAAAATTCATCAAAATCTTCAACCAAAACCCATAATATTAATTACATTCTTTATTATAATACAAATATCATCAAATTCATAACAAATCTTCAAATAAATTCATATTTTCATTCTTTATTTGATGTTGTTAGAGATGGAAATATGAGTTTATTTGAAGATTTGAGTTTTGAATTTGATGAAATTTGTATTATATTGAAGAATATAATTAATTTTATGGGTTTGATTGAAAATTTTGATGAATTTTTTGAATTTTTGTAAAAAAAAGGATAGTATTGTTGACATTTTAAAACATAAAAGATCAAATTGTCACTTAAAATTAAAATAAAGGACTAAATC